>JAVSBS010019064.1:0-32049 GCA_033124195.1 Coracias cyanogaster | reverse complement strand
AGTTGTTTAGTTTTTATTGCTAACGAGCAAGATTTATTCTTCCAACTTAATTGGACTCCCTGAAATTTGCACACACACAAGAATTTAAAACGGGACACCTGGAAGGAAAGCAATTTAAGAGGAAGTCATCTGTTAGCAGAGGCAGGCAGTACATCAAGGTATGAACACTGGGTTGTGCATCAGGCGCCTGCCAAAGACCTGATAGAATATATTCTGTGATAGCTTGGTAACGCTGCCAAAAAGCGCTGCTTCTGTGAAGACCCAGGATTTACGCTGTAGCTCAGCAAACAAGAATGCCCTCCCACACACAACCTGAAGATGCTCTCTGTTCATGTCTTGAATTAGTTGTTGCACTGCGGGAAAGATGTGGTGTGCTTTTGGTCAGGGAAAGGTGTAAGCTCAGGTGATGGAAGCCACAGCCCCTCACACCTCCCCTACAGACCAACAGGCTGAATCCACGAGGGCAGCTTAGTACTGGGCTCCCTGGGAGCCTGGGGAAAGGAATGCTCCAACCAGCTCCAGGAAGAACGGAAGATAAGAAAGGATGCTGCGTCATCTCTGACACTGAAGCTGCAAAGCTAACCTGCCCCACAGTCGCTCTGTGAGAGCTTGCAGTGACTCCATTGCCACTATTCTCAGTCAGCAGTGAGGATACTCAGCCAAGGCAGCAGCCCTGGAGGTCAGCAAGAATGAAGGCGATGAAATATTGATGGAAAAACGCCCTGTCCTGCCAGGCCCTCGACAGCGATTGGCTTCCCACGCCTCCACCCCAGCTGAGGACAGTCCCCAGCAGCTGAGGCCTTTGTGAACCAGGAGCTGGCAGCATCGCAAAGCCGGAGCAGGGATGCTCTTTCCGCTCCATCACCCCCTGTTCTCCACCCATCAGAGCAACACGCTCCTTTCAGAGCGTAAATGAGAAATTATCCAGTCCAAAAAGGACCACAGCAACTATCTCCCCATCAGCTAGACTTTAAACCTATTAAGCAAGTCTCCTGAAGCACAGACTAATTGCAGGTGAGCCCACAGGATGCCCGCAACATGAGCCAGATCAGCCCGTTCTGTAGGATTTACACAGGCAATGCACACACCTTGCTGTCCGCAGCAAACTTGCTACTATCACCAGGTGCTCAGAAGAATATAAAAATCTATTTTACTCAGAGCAAGGAGCATCTCTCAAGAATTTCCATAGCTTTAAAAGGTACATTTTTGCTGTAGTCTCAAATGGCTATAACAGATATTTGGCTGGCTGAAGTGAGCAATTCGAAACGCTAGTGGTAATAATAAACTTGAAAAAAATTGATGGCTTCAAATTGAAACATTCAGTTCTGCCTTCTCAAAGCTCCTGGCTGAGAATGTGCGACACGGGAGGCTGCCTAATGGAGGTTTTCTCAGCAATTTTATTAAATTCACACACAAGCACTCCCCTAACAAGCCTAAGAATTATTACAGGGTTTGTAGAGTTTATTATCCCTTCAGCAAGTTAATATGATGTTGATTTAAAAGAGTGCAACTGAGCTAGAATTTTGTTTTCCATCATAATCTCAGTGCAGAATCAAGGACAAACAAAATTCAAGTCTCCTGAGCGAGTAAAGCCTACTGGTCAGAAAGCATCCAGAAACCCAGATGTCCCTATAACCCTAATTAATCTGTTCACTGTGTTCCTACACTCCTGTCCTTCCTTTCCATTCCTCTCCCTACAAGTCTCAACACCTCATTTGGAGCAGAGACAAGGGTTTATATCAGATGTGACCTTTAGTTCTCTAACCTGAGGTACCAGTAGGAATTTCTGCTCCTACAGCCTCTCTATATTGTTCCTTCCATTACTAATGCAAGAAAATAAATGACCCAAAGCTTTGTTGCTTTGGAGTATATCATTAGGCATCAGGCTAACGACCTTTCCCCACGCAGGAGCGAGGTTTGATTTTGGTGTTTAAGGAAGAACTACACCATTGGTGGGGAAATATCGTCCTACCCAGAGAGGTTCCCCTTCCAAACCAAGGGTGCTACAGAGCTCCAGGTCTCCTGGCATTTTTCCCACTCCAAAGGAGACTGTTTTTGTCTGCCCAAGAGAAGAGCAGTTATCACCATGCCCCATGTCCTAGCCTCTCCTTTCACTCTCACTTTCTCCTTAGATCTTACCTAGCTGGCAGCAATAGCTTTGCTAGGAGCTGCGCTGGAAATCATGTCATTGACAAAGCTGTTGGAAAAGTGTGCCCGTTCTGGGATCTATGTTTGGGAACACACCCTCAGCACAAACCAAGTTCTCTCTATCTTCTGTCCCAACACCTCGCTCAACCCCATGTGGCTGAAGAAGCACAAATCAGATCTGGCCACATAAGAGAGTGTGCAAGAGGAGCCATAAGCAGGAGAGCTGGGTTTGAAATGATCTTTCTGACCCTGTCAAAGAAGGAAAGGGGCAGATAAGGGCCAAAGTTTTCAAGAAAGAACAGAGCAGATCATCTGACCTGAAGAGAATGGCATCGCTTTTTTCAGCGGCATTTAAAATGAAGTGAAAAAGCAATTCATTTACTTGCTGTTGGCAAAGTCAGAAAAGCAGCAGAGGTGTCACCACCCCTCAGGGCACACAGTCCTGCCACGAATCCTGAGGAGGATGCTCACCTGTACCCAAGGCTGATTGCAGATGCCAAGCAGGAGGCAAGTTCTTCAACGGGCTCCTGCTGGTGTAAACGGAATGGGGCATCTCTGCCTGCAGCCACCGTGACTAGCCAGGTCTTACCTATGCTGGAGTTCACACTTCTGCTGTTGACACGGGTTTGTGACAGTGACACGAAGGCAGGAAGAGGTGAGTAAGGACGGTCAGCACCAAAATACTCCCAGACAGAGCAAAACTTGTCTCCACATCTCCCATGCCCTGGGAGCCATCCACCTCAGCTCCATATTGCATGTGGACTCATTCACACTCCGCAAACATGATCTGATGCAGGCTTACCCACAGACACACTATATTCTCCTTTTCATACATCTTGTGACATTTGAAGATTTGTTCTGGGCTGGAAATGCCACCACCACCACACATGGACTTGGGCAGCACTGTGACAGTTTCAGCTTCCTTTTAATAGAGGGGGTTTGTCCTCATGGCTGCAGAGAGACACTCAAGGCATCTTCAAGCAGCCCAGAAGGCACAGAGAGAACATAGCATTACCACAATCTCACGTCACAAGCTGGGGATAGACACAAGTTATCTCCAGCAGACTACACGTACTGCCAGGCCTCAGCTTGTGCCTCTTGCAGGCAGAGCAAACACCACAGGGGAGGCACCTGAGGGCAAGCGTGGGATGGGTACAGACCCTTTGCTCAACCCCAACCCTTTCTGCTGCTTTAACCAACAATGTAAAAGCTGACCATTAAACACTAAGGGATGTTTTCCAGGTTTGTAGAGTTACACGTCACCTCTACCTGATCTGCTACCACCACTGAAGAGAATCGGTTGCTGCCTAGGTTTACTTGCTGTCTGGATGTCGCGGTCCGGGCGCAAGCGTCCGTGCCGCCTCCCAAGCTATGATTTATTAGTTTGATAACAGGGTTTAGTTAATCTGCAATTTTAGCTATTTCCCCCACACACACACTCCCTTGGAAATCTATGATTTTGACCTGAACTAGAAAACATTCTTCAACCTTTTTTAACCCTTTACCTAAAAGGACACAGGCAAAATAAAAGAAAGATACTGAAACCAGTCCAGAGCTAGGGCTCATTCTCCGAGTGGCAGCAGCCAGGTTGATGGCAGAAGATATCTGAACCCCTTGTTGTATTTTGCTCTTCCTCAGCCCTTAGTGTTGGGCGTAGGGAACTTTGTACCGACCCCCCAGCCACCCTCGCGGTCTGGAGGAGTCAGAACAAGCACAGCGGGGATGGCTGAGTCAAAAGAAAGCCAGAACAGAAGAGGAAGAAAAAGTGACTAAGGTACCATTAACATCAGAGTCATCCTACCTAATTCATAACCAAACCCAAGCGTAACCCTCCTTCCCCAGCCCCCAAGGAACTGCCTACGCAGCACACCAGCTCACGCTAATGCGTTAGCTAAATATAAAAAATATCTTACAGGTCTTTTACTTCATCCCCACCCACTGAGGAGCCACGCTGCTGCGTGGCCGGGACTCGCTGCTTTCCCAGCACAGAAGTAGTGCAAGAACATGAATGAGTTAACGCGAAAATATATCCTCATCCCCCAGGATTCTGTGGGACCCTTGCTACTTTCCTGCTAATGTGTGAAAATCATCCTAAAAGTGTGTTCCTGCGCTTAAACTCTTCATTTGAAAGAGAGGGAGGTCTCACAGTGCGCTTGAAAAACCCGTTACAGTGAAGCCACAGCCTCAATTGATGCTCCTGTTGTAACCAAAGAAAAAGGAGAAAAGCAAGTTCTAAGGGAGGAGGAAAAAATACCTCAAACCTTACATTTCCAGCATCCATTTCTATTTTCAGCAGCTGAGAAAGGCCTTCCAGTCCCATCGTGAAAAGAAAAAAAAGGATCAGGAGCTGCGCACATAGCTCTATTATATTTCCCACCAGTTAAGCCATACTGAAAGCTCGTGGCTCATTTTCTCAGTTGAAACCTCCAGGTGGAAAAAAAAAAAAAAAAACCATTAAAGGTGGTAAAGTTGGACAGGTAGAGTACTATTTTGATGGAAATCCAGTCCTAACCCAAGAACCTCTTGTATAAAGTTGCTTCCAATTGCATTTATGCTCTGAAGCTCATATTTGAGACTTGGAAAATTTCAGTCATTTGAGGGCAAGTGGAAAAAAAAAAAAAAAAAGGGAAAAACTTCAAACAACAGAAAACCAAACAAATTAATCTAAAAGGAGCTGCCAGAGCTGCTTTTGGCACCTCAATAGACCCAGCCACAGTGGTTCATTCAGGGAAACGAAATGCCCCTCAGCCCAGGGCGCTCAGACATGTAATGAGTTTTGGACTTACCAGCCTAGCAGGAAGGTGGTAGAAGATTCAGCAAATTATCTAGAAAACACCAGGGATTGCCTGGAAGAGTTACTGCTGCCTAATTCCGAAGATGCTGGAGGAGAGCACGAGTTATCCTTTACTACAGCCAATGCCTCTGTAGTTTATTTTTGCGTTCACTTTTTTTTTTTCCCAAGCTAGGAGATAGCAAAGCTGAGGATCTATGTGTTTAATTACTAGATGCTGCAGAATGACTCTGTAATTACACCGTTTGCACTCCGGTTGATTCCACCCCATTTTCCCAATTCATTTAAGTGCAAATAGCCTCGTTAGCTCCCTAATCAGGAAGTCTATAAATACCGCAGCCGAGGCACTAAGCACACCCCTGCCTGCTCCCCCCAAACCTGGGTAAGGGATCCCCGGGGTCTCACACACTCGCAGGCACCCAGGACCACACTGCCCAGCTCCCACTGCACAGACCCTCACGGCTGCAGCCCTTCAGAGACTGGGGTCCAGGACCTGGAGTGGGTGCAGGACCCAAGGTGGGTGCACCTCTATGCCCAGCCAACCTGGGGCAATCCACAGTGCAAGACTTGGGGGTCTGCAGGGCTTGGGGTCCTGCAGCTCTGTCCAGTCAAGCTAATACCAGGGTTAAGGACCTACAGTGCATCCCCATCCCAGCTGCTCCATGGGATGCAGGACCTGGTGCGCACCCCCATGCCCAGCCCGTTCAGAAGGTGCAGCATCCTGGCAAGAAGGAAAAGTATACAGGCTGCATTCTCATGCTCAAAAAAAAAAGTAGGACCTGGGCTGCACCCTCATGTTCAGCTGCTTTGGGGGTGCAGGGCTCAGGAGAGGGGGTACAGCATGCAGACTGCACCCACATGCCCAGCTGGTCCCGGAGATGCAGGCAGGACCAAGGTGCACCCTATTCCCCGCTGTCCCAGGGCGCGCAGGGCAAGGGGATGCGGGAGCCAGGCTGCAGCCCTGGTGCCCAGCCAGTCTAGGAGATGCCAGCTCCGGACAAGCGGGTGCAGAGCCCGGCTGCAGCCCCGTGCCCGGGCAGCCCAGGGACACAGGAGCTGGAAAGCGATTGCCGGACCTGGGCACCCCTATGCCCGGGAGATGGAGGACCCGGGCTGCATCCTACTCCCAGCCGGCCGGGCGTGCAGGACCCGAGGACGAGCCCTGATGCCGAGCCGGTCGGGGGCGTGCGGGACCCGGCAAGGAGGGTCCCGGGCAGCCTGCGCTTGCAGGACCCCGGCAAAGGGGGTGCGGGAGCCGGGCTGCAGCCTCTTGCCCAGCCGCTCCGGGAGGCGCCGGCTCCGCGGGTGCGGACATAACGCCGGCCCCGGGCAAAGGGGGCTGCCGGTCCCAAGCCGGGGGGTAGCGGCTCCCGGCTGCACCCGCCCAGCCGCGGCTGCAGGACCCGGCTCCAGCCCGTCCGCAGGCGCTCCGCGGGGTGCGGGCCCCGAGGCGGGACGCGGGGACGGCTCACTCACATCGAGGATGACGGAGGTGCCCTTCCTCTGCGCGGCGGCGGCGCCCGGGCTGAGCAGCTCCCTCTCGGCCAGGCCCTTGTCGCCCATCCTGGCGCCGACCCAGCGCAGCAGCCCGTCCAGCCCGCGGAGCGCCGGCGGCGGCTTGCGCAGCAGCCTCTGCACGCCGGCCCGGCAGTACCGCGCTGCCTGCTCGCACATCGCTCAGCCCGGCCTCATGCCGGAGCTGGGGGCTCCCCCGCCCTCCTCCTCCTCCTCCTCCTCCTCCTCCCACCGCCACAGCGGGCAGGGGCGGACCCGGGCGTTCGGGGGGCTCCTGCCCGAAGAGGAAGGATGGGGTGGATTGGGGGGGGTCAGCCCGGAGCAGCCCCGGGGGTGCTGCCACCCCCACACAGCCCCCCTGCTCCAACAAAGCATCCTTGTAGGCATCTCCTATTTGTGCCCTCTCCCATCCCCACGACAGATTTTTAGCGGCTCTTTGTAAGGACAGAGAAGAACGAATCTCCTGCTAGGAAATAAAACTCGCCCCTGGCCCCCTACTCCGAAGAGGTCCCTGTACAACAAGTAGCCACGATTCCAGCTGGGGTGTTGGAGCAGCTCACAGCTACAGAGCTAATCGCAGTGCTCAGCTGGACAAGCATTCCTGATCCTCTAATTCTCTATCACAAGGATATTCCTTTGTGATACTTCTGTGCTCACCTACACAGGTCAATACCTAGTCTTGCAGTAGGGACAATAAGTCTTGTGGTCAAAATGACACTAAATTGTTTCATCTACCTCTCCACACTTGAGGAGATGCTCCCAGTTTGAGTTCAGACCCAGAAAGGCACCAAAACCAGCAAGCTCAGAGCCAGAGCCTCACGGAGGGTTCCCCAGAGCACCGGGGCAGCCACAGGCTCCCAAGGCCCTTTTCCCACTTGCAGGCAGCTCTAGGGGACTTCATGCCCCACAAGGGCCACACTCCCAGATTCTGACATCTCTGACACAGGAACCAGCAAGCCTGGCACCCCCAGGCAAGCATGACAGCCTTCCCACGCTGAGCCCTATGCCTCATCTCCAAACGAGGAGCAGCACGATCACTCCAAAAGAACCTGACCAGCTACAGCTTTAAGAGAAAAAAAAAAAATTTTTTTCCAACAGAGCTTATGTATTACACTGCCCCAGAGTCCAGACCTCTCAGCAAAGCCTACCTGGAGGTATCATAAAGCCTCCTCTTCTAACCACCCATCTTTATGGAGGGAAATTGGGATGGAACTTCTGTGTTAGAGGTGACAGATGGGGAATGTGCTTTTTCCTCTCAGCTGCTACTTGGAGAAAAGCAAGTGGGAGCCCAGTACTTTTTGCCAGAGTACAGGTATAATGGCTGGAGACCCTTGAAAGGCTTTTAAATAGATGGGCACAGGGAAGCATGGCAGTAGGCCAGGACGCCTGTAGGCTGAGCCCCTCTTCCACCAAGCCCTTGCCTTTCAAGTCTTTCTTCTTCTTCTCCAGCAATAGAAAACGAATGGAGCAAACCAGAGGAACTTCAGGGGGCTCATGGGAGCTGTGTGGAGTGCTCTAATGGCTCTGCATTCATTTCCAGGGATGCTCAGAGCAGGCTGGTGTGCAACCCAGCCATCGCTCAATCCTCAATCTTCATTCTCCTTTAGATATCTCTCTGCTAAATGACTGGTTCAGACTGCATTGATCACACCTATTTTAGGATTACTATATGTCCATCATTTAAAATATACTGAACAAATTTATAAATAAGGTTCTTTGAATTTTCCTTTCCATGTGCCATAAAGATTCCTTACTTGGCTTGGAAATTTGGGGCTATTTCTGTGCTTTTGTCTGAAATCTGTTCTTGTTAATGTCAAAACCAGCTCTACGGCATTTAAATACTCATTTTTCTTCCTAAATGGATCTAGACATAAAAAGTTTCAGCCACTCAAGCATTAGGAAGGAGCCTGCCATTCGCACTGGGCTGTGTGGCTAGGGGCTCAGTTATTTCCAAGTTTCCATGAGGTTGAAGTGTCCCTTTGAGGAAAAAATGGGAAAGACCGTTGCTACTCATATCTGAGCCAAGTGAGAAAGCTCAGGCTGGTCCCAGACCGTGTGTCACACCACAGCCAGGGCAGAGGGCAGAGGCACAGACCTCATGTTGGGCTCCACGTGCCAAAACTCATCCCCTGCCTCTTGCCAAGGGAGGCACGACACTGTCCTGTGCAAATAAACACGACTTCTGCCAAGGCATCGGGGCTTTGCCAGCCTCTGCTGTCACCTGTGCTACCAGTCACAGCATTGCCCAAGTTGCCGGCAAGCAGCCATCAACCAGGGCCAGAAGAAGAAACCAAACAAGTGATGGATGACTGGAGACAACTAGAGTGTTCTTGCTGTAGGACACTCACTTGCCTCTTTAGCTGTGGCTCCCCAGCATCCAGCACCCTTTCTGCTCTTTCGTTAAAGGTGGGGAGCAGGGGACCACCAGCAGCCTCTGGCTGCCTTGAGAGCTTTCTGTATATGCACAACGCAGATGCTGCCTGGCATAGGAACAAACAGCAGCGAATAGAGAGGAGATAAGAGAAAAGACAGTTAAACCCAGGCAAAGTGCAGCTCAGTGAAAGCCACCAACAGGTTTTGATAGACCCAGAGCCATCAGGTCACCCAGCACCTGACAGCAGCCGAGCCCAGCACATGGCACAGCCGCTGTCTCTGCTGCTGACCCACCAGCATTTCCCGCTCCATGTCGCTTTGCAGGCAGGGAGCTCAACCCCTACCCAGCGGTAAGGGCAAGCTGTGAGGGAAAGGCAGCTGCTGCAGCTCCACCTTCTCCTCCTCAATTGATGGTGAGCTCCTCCACTGCTGCACTAGCCAGGCACACGCATGGTCCCAGACCATTGCAGTCTTATAACCGAAGGATGCAGTAAGGACGGGACGGTTGCTGAAGACTGGGAGAGATCAGACCTATTCTCCTCACCCCCAGCTCCAAGTCAGAGACTCAGGAACTCAAGAAAAGGCTATTGCCGTTCCAGTTTCAAGACAGAACTTGGCCCAACAGTTTTTCCTCCCTGGTGCATGTGGTGCTCAGCACAAAGCATTGGTTTACCCCTCTCACTGGCAAAATTTGCTCTACAAGCTTTCACAGAGAGCTTATTCAGACACTACACCAAATGTTTTCCAGCAGCTTCTAGAAAGGCTGTTGGAGCAGGAGCTCAGACCACATGCTCTAATTGCAGATGAGAGGCCACCCGAAGAACCCAAGGGCTTCTCTGAAAGAAAGGTCCAAGACAGAGCAGAAGTCCTGACTGCACCCCGGCGTGGCAGGCAGAGACAGCAGCTTTCATCTCCCCTTTGAATCCTGCCTTCTCCCCCCCGCCCCTTGGCGCACAGCAGGGAGCTTTTTTAATTAAAAACTTCCAACAGACAGGGCCTGCAGCCTCACTTAGTGCAAAATGTCACATATGACTTACTAATATTTGCTAATGACTGAGGGATTGAGGTTAATCCAGCAGTTCGACGGCAGGAAGAGGAAGCAGCAACCCCATTACAGAGATGGAATCAGGCAGAGCAGCCTCACCCGCCCAGCCCAGAGGCTGAAATGCCACTTTAGCCCCTGCACTAATTGAGGTTTTATTATAACATGATGTGTAATCACCAGGTGATTTTATAAAAAGTTTATACTCCAGCTTGACAATGCCACATGGCACCAAGGTGATGCGCTGGGCTGCAGAAGACCCAGAGAGACCATGTACATGTGCAGTGGATGTTGGCTCAGCTCCTAAACAGACAACAAACCCCCTCCCCTCTGCAGGCTGAAGGATGGAGAGCTCTCGGTTTTGGGGAACACACTCATAAAGCATCGAGCCCACTCCAGTCACTGGGATCAGGAGTTTCTGATCCAGGCCTGCAAGCAGGGCAGGAGCTGAAGCAAGTAGGAAGTTCTCAAACGTACCTTTTTATGTCGCATTGATCTTAGACTGCTACGCTGGGTCTTGCTTTAAGACAAAACGCAGATCTTGACTTTAAATACCTCCAAAGCCTTTTCCAACTGCGGGTACACTAATGAGTAAAAATGTTCCTTCTTTTAAAGCACACCTGGTTGCACCCAAACGTCCCTTCCTAAGGGATTACTCAGCCCACCCAATGCACCCAGTTGTGGCAAACGGAGACAAGGCATAGCGAGAGAGTTCCTAAGGGTCATACTCCTAAAGGCAACCCACAGATATCCAGGAAACCTTGTAAAGGGGAATTCTCTGCACTAACCTTACCATCAAACAAAACTCCTGAAACACTAGGAGAGCAGAGTCCTCAGATGCCCAGACTCCCCCAGAGCTCTGACATGGTTCCCCAGAGCAGCAGGAAGAATTACCACCATAACAAAACAAAAAAACCCCAAAGCCTATCA
The DNA here is from genome assembly GCA_033124195.1 of Coracias cyanogaster. Lineage (NCBI taxonomy): Eukaryota > Metazoa > Chordata > Aves > Coraciiformes > Coraciidae > Coracias > Coracias cyanogaster. Next base: position 21,250 of record JAVSBS010019064.1, on the reverse strand, counting down.
AAGCTCCAGATGATAAGACAGCCTCCCATGATGTACACAGCCTTGTTACAGGGAGAGCGTGGGAGCCGTGCAGCTTCTTCTAAGCCCTCAGCAGCAGCAACGCTCCTGGAGGGGCTGCCCGCGAGGGTCCCGTGAAAGTCAGGATACCTGGGCTGAAGGCTCCTCATCAGCTCCAGCCGTGGCCTCTGCTCCCCAGGGCAGCTGCTATCATTTAGTGGAAACCTTAAACCCCAAAGAATACTCATTTTCGTTATTCTGAGGTGCAGGACTGCAAGTAATCAGTGAGCAAAACCCCTTCTGCTGATGGCTGCTAAAAGAATTCAGAGGAAGGTGGCTTGGTTTGTTTTGGTGTTTTCTAACCTGCTTGTTTGGGTATTAAGGGGTCATTACCCAGCTCTGTTGTTTTGGCAACTGAGGAAATGAGCATTTAACACCCAAACTGACCCACCCTTGCTTAAAGTTACAGAGTTTGTGATTGTGTATTTGTAGGGAAGAGATACTGTAACATTTTTCTTGTTTGTTTATTATCTGTAATAGCATTGTCATAAAACAGACCAAAATACTTTTCCTTTCAACGTGCAATTTAGGTCAGAACTCTTCAGAACCCTTGGAATAAGCTAATCCATTTCCAGTGACCTTTCAAAACTACCCTTTGCTTCTTGTCTCATACTGGGTCATACGTAACAGTATAAAAAGCACAGAAAGGGGCAATTTTAGACTTCCAGATTCATAAGCCCCCATGTGTGGGCATGACCACTGATTAAAAACCCAGCAGAGTTATTGCACCTAAATAAATTAATGCCTCTTTGTGATTGACCTTATATTCTCCCCAGCTGCAACATAAAACTCTTAATTTAATGATAATGGACAAAATGTGTCTGTGAATATATTGAAATTAGAGCTATCAAACTTCTTCATAGCAAAAGTGGAGAGGGAGGGACTGGCATTTTTTCCATTGCTCATGCCCTTCATAATTAATTTCCAAAGTAATTTCCTCCTTTACCCAGCAGATACCACATCTGGCCACGTTTGTGGGAGGACAAGATTTCCCCCATTTATTTGGAAGAAGAAAGACCATTAATTACTACTTGGAGGGTAAAATCTGGCAGCTTTCACTGTATGAGGGACTCCCTCTGGGGTGCCCCATATAGGCACGATGGCAAAGCCCCTCCCACAAGAGCCCAACACCACGGGCAGGACACTGGCTGAGAGCTGCCTGAGGGGATGCTCAGTTTAAAGGAGTAAAATAGAAACCTTACTTATTCTTACCATATTCAGCCTGTGGCTAAAGCTGTGAACACATGGAGGTTACTCAGAAAAATATAAAACTTGCCAGGATATCCCTTTGCTGGGCGTTGCCACTCTGGGGACACCCGTGACCAAAAGTTTCACGTAGCTCCAGCGTTGGCTGGTGTATCTACCTACGCAGGTGGCCGTGCTCCTAGATGGGATGCCCAAGAGTAAGGGGCCACTGCCACAAGCATGGACCATAAATGATGTTCAGGGTAAGCATGTGGCACAGCAGCAGGCACAGATGGCGAGGAGGAGATGTCTGTCAGGGCTCCCCAAAGGATGCTCGCCACAGCTCCCAGGAGCAAACCAGGCTTTCGTGTACAGACCATCAATTTAGTGGCATACTCAAGGTGGCTCCTTACTCCTCCAGCACCAGGCACATTCATTTTTCTCCACAGAATTTTATTTGTTCTTATTTGCTGTCCTCAAAGTGACAGAAGTAGGGAAATTATTTATATCTTGCACCATTCCAGTAATAACTCACCAAGAGTTTGGGTGAGTAACAGCTTCCATTTCCCCAGCCCTGCTCACTGCTGGACTCACAAAAAAACCACTTCATAAGCACGTTATTTGGGTTCCTGGCTGTGAAGCTGTTTTGAGATGCTGCTGTGTTTGCCACTTTGGGATCAAACTCATGTAATTTAATGGGTTTCATTGAGACCACAACAGGCCCGCAAGGCAGCTATTGATTTCCCAGAACGAAGGCCTGCTCTTGAAATAATTTAATGGGATCACTATTAAGTGACTTCGAGCTGCAGGTGCTGGGATGCCCACGAATGAGAGCTCGCTGGAATCTCATGGAAAATGTTCCCCCCAAGCACAGCAGCCCCCAGCCTAGCATCCCCAGGGGAGCATGAAGGTGAGTAGCGCAGCAAGTGCCTTTCCCCCATGAAGTCTCCTCCATCCTGCAACGCCAGAGCCAGAAAAGGGCCACCTTCATTCTGTGGTTGTCACTAGTGGAAATGTCATACCTGCAGCCTGTGCAGCACCCGAGGGCTGTGGGTCCATGGCATGGCACACAAGGACATCTAGTGCCTGATGCTGAGGCTGCAAGGAGGAACCGGGTTATGGCAAAGTGAGTTCTTCTGGTGGTTTATCTCCTCACAGCAATAAAACGTCCCCATGGGCCCAGCACCAGCAGTGCTCCAGAGAGCAAGGTCCTGGTGGGAGGGTCACTGCAAGGCTCTGGCATGCATTTCAGCTGTCTGCAACGTCTGGGGCTTCACCTCACGAGCTGGAGCTCCCCAACAGCCCATGCTCCCTTGTCTGAAACACAGCTCCTCTCACAAGTCCAGTTTGGGCAGTTTTGGTCTATTTCCCCAGCCAGCTCATGAAGTAATCCAGGTAATGCAGCACGGCTGATGAGAATGTGAGATTTGTGACTTCATCTACTTGCAGTTCCCACCTTTCTATTCCTCTGTCTGCTTTGTGAGATTAAAATCACGGAATACCAGGTTGGAAGGGACCTCGAGGAGCATCTCGTTCAAGCTTTTATGGCAAAAGCCCTGTCTAGACCAGATGACCCAGTGTCCTGTCCAGATGAATTTTAAAATTGTCTGATGTTGGGGAATCCACCACTTCCCTGGGGAGATTACTCCAATGGCTGATTGTTCTAATTGTGAAATTTTTTCTCCTTGTGTCTAACTGGAATCTCCCCAGGAGTACTTCTCAGAGTCCGGCACAGATCCAGCATCCCGACAGAACGCTGCATCTGGGGATGGAGCTGACTACCTGGTTTGCACCAATCTTGTTTTCAAAGGACCTGCTCTTATCCAAGCTATCTGTAGCCAAGCTGGTGGTTAGAGCTGCTTGGACAATTCAAGCAGGGCTTTGTCAAGCCCTTGTACCAGAATAAACACCGTATTTCTGAGGATAATCTAAGCTATCCACAGAATCAAGACTTCAAAACCATTTCACAGGGCTAAAAGGTCAAGGCATCGCAGATTGACACGCGGGTGTATCAGCAGTTCAGGCACAAAGCATGTTGCATGCTACCTGCGCTGCTACTGCCCCTGCAGAGCCCGGGGACACGGGACGGCAGCAGGGAGGGCAGCTGCCCACCCGAGCAGAGCACGGCAGCACGCTGCAGCCAGGGTCAGAATCTCCGTGCACTGAGGCTCAGCCAGCAGATAACCCTCCCCACCACCCCCTCCTTTCTCTGTAAAATAGAGATCTTCTTTAAATGGGTCCTGGAGAGGATGGTTAGAGATAGAGAAGGTCCCACTGGGCCATGCAGTTGAACAGAGAACCTGAAATAATTACAGATTTGGGGTGTCTTAATCCAGCCCATCCCCACAGGTAGGGATGATGTGTCCTTTGTGCCTTTACTCTGCAAAAATGAACCTGTCTCACAGGGAGTTTACTAAACCGTTCCTCTCCGTGCTGGTGAGCTCTGCAGTCAGGAGATGGAGCTGTGCTGCTGCGGGCGGACACACGGACACCTCGGGAAGGGTTGGAAGCCTGGTTTCCACCAGACCTTGCAGCATAATATGCTCATGTTTCCTAAATAAAATATTCTTTTATTTAAAGCAGTTTTAATTGAATGCATCAACATGTTTCGAGTTGTCTTCCTCTCTCTCCTGAGAAGTTTAAAACCCACAGCTATCAACAAGATTGGTATAAGTTTATGAATAACTTCAGACCCCTTGAAATTTTTTAAACTCTTTTTAACCAGCTTGCTACCCCCGTCTAGGTGCTGCCCCACTCACGCAAAGCCTCTGCACAGCACCCCGGCACCCACCGACCCCCTTCAACCCACCCACCGCCTCTGTACCACAATGAAAGATCCCGGCTCTGACCTTCCCACCACCAACTGCATCCTGAGCCACAGGCACCCAGGTTTTATCCTCTTAATTGGGCTCTGAGTCACGCTTTCAAAAGCCTGAAACTGTTTCTTGGCAAACCTGTCCCAGCAGCTTCACTGCCCCGTGCAAGCCCAGATCGGTGCTTTGGGACTGGCAAGGCAACTAATCCCCTCTTTGAAAACATGCCTGTACAGTCCATAACCAGTTAATTACATAACACAGTGTCCAAAATACCGTGATGGAGAAGGTCTCCACATCATTTCTGTGCAAACACCCTGGCAAAGCTCAGGCTGTCGGCTCCAGCTGCCAGGTACAATGTGCAGAGCCCTCAGCCCACTGGAGAACAGCATCTTTCGAGGGGTCCCAGGCACAGATTTCCAGGTAAATCCCTTTCCTAGCACAAATGATAGACAGCCAAAAGGGGTTACCCTTCTGCTCTCTGCTACTTAGTGGCTTCAGACAGCAAGACGTGGGGTAACAGTTAAACTCCAGGTAACTCCAACTTTGTACATTCTGAAAGATCATGGAAAAAAGATCCAAAGCAAACTGCAAAATTAAGTGGTAAAAGGCCTATTGTAATGTCTTCTCAGTGCTGCCTTCATTCCCAATTTCTAGGTGCACCCTGATGGTCCATATCTTACAGTTGGAAACAATGCAGTACGAGACCTATCAGCAAAAATATGAAGCTAATCATTTATCTCATTATTTTTCCCATGAAAATGGCAGAAATAGAACTATTAAATGAAACCATGTTATACTTAAAACTGCACAGGACTCCCAGGCCACCCAGATTGTCTGAGCTCATTGCAGCAGACTCAGTCTCAAAAGGAGACGTTTCTTTCCCTGGTTCCTTAGTACTGGCTCTCACATTGTGGAAGCCCATTTCTTACAATGGACATCTGGGAAGCATGAGCATCAGGCGGGATGTCAGGTACTGGGACACAGGATTCCCGGATGACAGATCTACCAGCAGTTTTCTTCAGGTGTCACTTCAGATTTGTGAAGAGCGGCTACATTACATAGCACAATAAAGCTTGCATGCCTGGCTGCAGAAATACAGAAATCTGAAACTGCAAGGAGATAACTACCTGAATCTCTGGTTTTCTTGCTGGCAGAGAGAACAGTGCTTATGGGCTGCATCCATGGGTTGTTTCGGATCCTTGTTTGGGTTCCCTTTGTTTCTGGGCAAGTTTAGAGGCATTCCCCCAATGCGCCTCACCTTCTGTCTCCAGAATAAATCTGGTGCCTTGTAGTAGTGGTTTTGAGGGTTTCTCTACCAGGTGCACACTGTGAGTCATAGCAGATTTACTGCTTCAGCTTTGCCTCCAGGATAATGGCAAATGTCACCAAAAGCCCTTTATAGACTTCAAAACCATTTCACCCCCAGCAGACAGGTTCTCAGTGCAGCGCTCCTGTCCTGCTGTATATTCCTTACGGCTGTGAAGCGTTTCTAGCTATTAGTCTCAAACTTGCAAAAAAAAAAATCTAGAGTTGTTGATTTTATGGCATTGCAGGACACACCCTTAATGTCCCACTGTAAACAGAAATTACATAAAAGCCTTGATTGCAGCAGGGAGATGTGAGTCTCCAACCAACTGCTCCTGAGAGAGGTGGGCACGGTTTGGTCCCAAAGAGCCAGGAGGCTGGAGGACACAGGAGCTGTCGGCTCCGGTGAATAAACTTCCATGTGCATGTCAGCTTGGGGAGAGGGGGAGCGGGACAAGGAGAAGGCTCAAAGCCTGGTGAAAAGCACCCGGGCTACTGCAGGGCCCCTGCATGGGGCCAGCTGGGCTAGTGTGGTTGCACTGACCATGTACTGCTGGGACTAATCTCGTTGCTAGGAAATTCAGGGATCGGGGAGATAAATTATCAGTATGTGCCGGAGGCATTTGCTTGGAATTACAACTTGCCGCACGTCAGAGTCCTGAACTGGCTGGAGACGAAGTCTCTCCAGGCAGCCATCTGGGATTTTGGAAAATGGCCCTATGGGTGATGCTGGTTTCCTAACCCATCCTCTTCCTCAGCCCTAGCTCATAAGCTGAGCTTAGAGCTCAGTTTATGGCTCTTGCTCAGATTCAGTTGGGCTGCCAAGCTCCAGGCTGGCATCACGACATCCCCGACAACAAAGCCGCTTCCTACACCCCCTGCCAGAAACACGCACGCTCACCCACCCTGCAGCTGCTGAAAAGCACTGGCTGCTCTGTTTTAAAGGCAAAATATAGGAGGTTTGTCTGACAGAATAGTCCCATGTGTTTCTGAGCCCACCTGCCAAGGTTAGGTTTTGTTGGTGACTTTTGGGGATGGAGTTATGACAACATAACTCCAGTATTCACCCTCCTCCTGAACGACTTGCTGCCCATGCTCGAGCTCTCATGACGGTTCACACCAAACATTATGAACAAAGCTCAAAATACAATACACTTAGGTAACAGCCTGGCCCAGTATCAACCACAAAATGTCTGGAAGTATGGGCAGTGTCCTCCAGCTCTGACAGCCGGATTAGATACTGCCAGGAGGCCACATTTGGGGCCATTCCTTTAACAAATAAGAGCGATTTCTTTCAATATTTACTGAAACACAAGCACCGGCTTGCACTGGGAAGTTTTTAAGTTTGCAGCCATGCTAGGAGGTACGCTGGCCAAGGAGCAGGGCTCGGCGGTCCCACATTGGGTGAGCAATAAATCCAGCGCTGCGCTTCCTAAATCAGCACAAGGATGCTCACCTGTGCCCTGTGCTGAGGGAAATAAGGTTTACGACAGCCATAGTCAAGAATCCCTGGAAAATGTCCACTTCCAATAAAAAGCAATCACTTCCCAACTCCCTGTAATAATCTCACTCCTCCTCCATGAACGTGCTGCATTTACCTAAAGGGGAGCAAGAAGTACGTGTCCTCGTGCCCAGCTCGCTTCTCCCTGGGCGCCAGCAGAGCTGTAGGTGGAAGCAGCCTCCCAAGAGCCATCAGCAGCTGCAGCGCCAGGCACACCAGCACCCTGCACACCAACACAGTTGCCACCCTCAGAGCCTCCAGCCCAAATCCAAAGAAGCTCTTCAAGTAGTTAATTTTCTTCAGGCTTGTCCCCTTTTGGCCTTTTACCTCTTCGCTGCCCTGTTAAAGGCTTTCCTTCAGCTCCCCGTTCCAGACAACCCTGTTTGCTGAGCTGGGCACTGCCCAACACCAGGACACATCAAATCCTTCTTGTCAATGGGTTGCTGCTTATCTGCAGCCACTGTAAGAATTTGGAAGCCAAACTTGGCCAGCAGTCAGATTTCCTAGGGTGGACTTCTTATGGAGAACCTAATTCACGTCGGTTATTGTACGAGCTGTCAGAAAAGAAAAGAAAACATAGGCAGGAGTTTCGAGGTGTGACCAAATGCCTCAGGAGAATGGAGATATCTGGGGGGATGGTGAGAAGAATTACTCGATATGGACTCAAAACTGTCATAAATGACAGCTGAGGACAGGAGCCCAGATTCCTTGTGGGAGCTGGGGAGAAATCAGAGGATGTGAGCTGAGAAATTGCGTGGAGAAAGCGAGGCTGTCGGGTCCCTCTGTTATCTGTTTAGGCAGCCTGCTCTGAATTTATTAAATTAAAGGCTGTCAGCATGAGGTAACCATACCAAGCAAACCACATCTCCACACATAAACAGCTACACTCTGATCTCAAATGTAAACTATGTTGAATTTCCATCAACAAAGAGCCTGATGCTACCTCATGAAACAGAAGAGCCATGTTACAGAGCCCGCAGCATCCGCTCCATCATCTGCTGCCTCGAACCAGCCTGGTCTGTGGGGACCAAGACTTCCTTGGAGGTCCTGTCTTTGGAAGCAGCAGCGTGTTCTGGAAAGAGCAAGGACTGCTAGATTCAATGCATTACTGGGTAAGAAAAAAAGAAAAAAGGAATATATCCTCTACCAACAGTAGCAAACCCAATCCCATCAGAACTGCACTATTTCCATTCATCTCTTTCCTATGTTTACTTGAATACATGTGGTTAGTCACCACCCTTCTCACTGAACTTTTTCCATGGCGTATAAACTTAAAAGCAGCAAATAATCCGTGAAACATCATCCTGACAAATCTGAGTATTGGGGAGTCAGAGGAATATTCAATTTCCATACAGAAAATGGTTAGACTCCGTTCTTTTGCCAAGCAGGGGCCATTAGGACCTTACAGCCTTGGAAAGAGTGAGAATTTGGGGCTTAGTCACTCAGCCCTTAACAGAATAAGCACTTTTATCCTCTACATTTCTGCTTCCCTTACCAGCGCAGCACTCGAAGCCTGTTGGGACTCCTCACATGAGGAACGGGGGAAAGAAGGTCCATCCATAATGATATTCAGAGTAAGACTTGACTGTGGGAGCTTCAAAGCCCTGTGATTTTCCTCCCCTCACGCTGGGGAAGCGGCACACGCTCCACTGGCAAACCGGGATCTGCTCCAGCAGAGCCGCATCACCACAGCCAGCCCTTCCCAGCACACGGACAGGGGCCTCCGTTACAGTGTCTGAAAGAAGTGGGGGGAAAAAAGCGCCTTTTGGTGGAAAAGGATATAAGAGAGCACGAGAAAGGCTGCAGGGGACAGGCAGCCTGGGAACAGACATTTCCACTGCCCTTTTATTTGCTTCCCTTTGTTTCGGGGTGAGAACATTGCACTTGGCCAGCTCTCGTTCACCTCCCCTGTTATGTCATGTCCAGATTACTCAGTGGATGAGGTATTTGGAGTGTTACATCAGACAAATAACATTTGTTTACATAACTTTATCTTTTTCTCAGACACTTGCTTTTCCATCTTCCTGAAAAATATTTAGATTTTGAGGAACACGAACTTACTTATATCCACCCCAGGATGACAGTCGCCTTGATGATGAAGTGTTGCGTGGAGATGCTGCAGATCTCTGCAGCATTGCCTGGGAGCTTTGTTTTTTAGCTTCTTACATACACCAAACCAGAATTATGCAGGGGAAGAAACCAGCTCTGGCGAAACAGAGATCTGGAAAGGTTTCTCAGGCTTGAGATGGAAGTGCTAGCCAAAAAGGGAAGCAGAAATCCACTGGAAAATCCCAGAGGTTACTGCGGTCACTGCAATGGCAGAGCGCTGCATCTGAGGCTCTGTATAAATCTCTGATCAAACACTGGTTTCTGTCTCTGTTCATGAAAAATTTCCAAAGGTCTTACTTCCACCTCTGTAAAACAGAGGGAGGATGCTGAGGCTTTCATTTTCAGGGGAGAAAACCTTCTTAGTGCTACACATTTGATGGGTCACTATCTGGCAGCAGTTGCGTGCTGCCTGCATTAACACGCTGCCTTAAGCCCTCTGATGCTCCAGCCAGCAAAAATACTGCCAGTTATTCATGCGCTGGAGAAATCTCCTTTGCTTAAACTTTATGAAAGCGCAATACAGGGAGTGAGGTATGTTTTTGAAAAGAGGTTATATCAGGCAGTGTCAATCACGTGTAATTCATTCATACACAACACCGTCCTTCCCTCCCACTGCTTATGTGCTTTATTGCTCATTAATTACCTTAATTTCCTGGGTAGCTGCCAGAGATGCCGTAACAAGAGCATTGTTTACAGGAAAGCAACCCCTGTGAAAGGGAGTTTGGCAAAGAGGTGCTGGAGAGGGCTCAGGGAAAGCTTGGACTGTAACATCTGAGCTTGGAATCGGTGCTCCCACCACAGTTCCCAGGACGGGCTGTCGCCTTTCTGGCCACACCGACACCGTCCTTCTCGACCAGCTGCAGGAAGACCGCTGGGGAGTGGATACCACGTCTCCCCAGTTTCCCTTTCCTTACGTTTTCCACGCACAGGGTCGGACCCTGCTGAACCCTTCCCATTTGACCAGCCTCCAGACCCACGCAGACACCCGCCCGTGCCCTGGGGAAGGCTGACAGCTCCAGGCACCCTCGTGGGAGTGAGCCCAGAGCACATCCCACCCGCAGAGCTGTTTGGAAGTGTCGCCTGTGAAATCCCTCTAGCCCTGAGCCAGGACATGTCAAGCATCTGCTGCTGCCGCTTCTTTTCCCAGGCTGTGGTTTGATAAAACAGTAAATCCAGCACTGGCATCCCAGCCATCAGATTAAGAAGAAAAAAAAAAGGAGAAGGAAAAGAAAACTCAGCTGCTCAGCACAAGGGACTCACATGACTTAAAGTTTCCTACTTCAAATTCGCTTAGAACCGACACCGCTAAGTTAACTTTGTGCAGCTTCACTTGTTGTTCATCTTTTTTTGCAGCTGCTGTTGCAGTGTGGGAAGACAAGCCTCTCACCCCCCGCCATGTCACGATACCCGTCACATGTACCCCTTCCCTCCCGGATAAATGAGGCCCTGCAGCCGCCGCGTCCCCTTTGGTCCCTGAGCCTGCGAGGGATGGGCTGACTCGGGCTCAGCTCCCAGCACTGCGGCCACCGCGGCACCCATGCTCAGCATCCCACCGCTTTGTCATTTGCTTGCTTTTGCTGGACCTTAATGTTTCAACTGAAAAGTCCATTTATTACCCCAGAAAGACACCAAGGAATTTTTTTTTCCTGACGTACAAATTCCCTGGCTTTTCAGTGGAAAGATCTATCAGTCAGTTTATTAGCTCTGAAAGCTATCTGTGCCTCTGAGACCTCTGCTGACTTGGAGTTACCGTAATACTGGATAACTTGGCTATTAATGCCAAGTTGCAAATGAAGTTTAGCTCCACTGGGCTGGAATGAATATTTTAGGCCCAAAACCATGTCTGTGGTCTCATAAAAAAGCACAGCTCTCCTGGTTTTCTCTTTCTTTGCCATTAAAGGAATGATTTCATCCTGCCCTTTGCTTGTCCTCTGGTTAAAACTTGCCTCCCTGGCAAAAGGTCCAGCGGCCTATAAAAGCACAACTCAAATTTGGAGACTTACCCAGTGCAATATCCCAAAAGCTGCACCCGGTCATCAGCAGTAACTGTACACGCTTAGCACTGCTGTTGAACTGCCTCCTCGGCACCGGCTTGCAGTCAGGCAGCGTTTCCCGGAGCAAAGCCCCTCTGCCCTGGCCCCAGTGGATCTCCGCGGCCACACCAGCTCTTTTACCCCCCGAGACAGCGGGGCTACAACCGAACACCCCGGCCCGGGCAGACGCTGTGGGGCTGCAGCACTTCGCAGCTGAGTCCTGCTTCCTAAAGGTGATTCCTGCAGTTATTTCACCAGCCCTTTCGCTTCCAGTGAGAGCCAGGAGTGGAAATTCCCCTGTGGGTTAAATATCTTAAATAAATAGTGTTTTCACCTTCCCAACCAGGTTTCCCAGCTGGCGGTGACGCTGGTTATGGAGCAGGGCCATGCTGCCTGGCTCGGGATTCCCCTCCTCTCCAGCTTGAAGCGGCATCGCTGTAAAATTGAGCAGAACTGTCAACAGCACCTCCAAGAAATGACTGCAACCAGCAAAAAATTGGGATGAAAACCAAACTCCATTCTGCTTCCGTTGCAGAACATCCATGGGAGCCGCCTGCTCTGCTCATCATCAGACAGGCTCCCGTAAATCAATGCATTAGTAGGTCCTGCTTTGTAATACGGTGCCCATATGGAGCAGAATGAATGTGCCAGTAGCTTGCTTCGACTCTTGTGGCTTCCTTCAGAGCTCTGCAAGCCAGATACTTTTCCCTGGAGCCTCCAGGTTTGGTTCCAGCTTTAAAACCCTTCTGCCAGAAGACCCCCTCACACTGTGCACCCCTCAAGTGCCCCCAGTTAGCAGCAGCTTAGCCCAAGCTCAGGAGCTGTCAGGTGGCTGTGGTGTGCTGGCTGCTGGCCTGCCCACAAATAGCTATATTTCACAAATCAAGCAGGTTAATTTAAGCTACTAAAGTCTGCAATAGTTTGACAGCTCCCAAAGGGTCCTTATAAAACTAAGACTTGGGCAATCATCAGCTTTGCACTATATTGCAATGCTCAGCTGACCTTTTAAATAGAGTGGTGCGGCCAAGATGTGGCTCAATTTAGTCCCGCGCTTGAAGGCCTGGCCGAAAAAGTGAATGCTGAACAAGCAAAGGGGTTCCCAAGACTATTTCACTGAAATAATTTCAATCCAGATGACATGCAAAAGATGACTCTTTTTATAAAGAGGGTACCCTTCATTTAGGAGGCACAGCCCATGACGAACACGCTCCGACATCTCCCAAGCCCTTCACCAAGGCAAAAAGGAGCAGCAGTACGTTGAGTTCAGACTTGTACAGTCAGCTCCGCCACACCCGCAAGCATGTTTATTTAAAACACATCAGCCTTGGCTACCAGGACTCACTAGCACTGTAAAATAAACCCACACTTGTCTCTTTTTCTGTCTTGTTGGTAAACTTCAAATCTTTGTTTCTGTTGTTGGTGCAGTTTTCCACCATGCCTGGCAAGTGCCAGCAGGTCTCAGGAGTTTATTCTGCAAAGACACAAACCGGGGAGTGATCAGCTCAGGGAGGAGACCAAAGGAGGCTGAGGAGCCCTAGAGGACAGAAAATAGGGGCCTGACACGGAGCCTGTGTTGTGGGGCAACTAATACCACCTCTTAGCAGCGGCCAGAAGTCTGAATAAAGCTGCTCTACCCAAACTGAGCCGAGCAGGAAGTTGCTTGAGGCTTCCCAGACCGACCTGCTCTGGTCACTGTAGCTGCAGAAGGTTCCTGCTGGGCAGCATGGAGAAGACACCAAAGGTCTTGCAGGGGCCAGAGAAATGAAACAGTGCGGTCTTTGAGATGAAGCAGCCAGCTAACTGACCAAGGTAAGCCCCAGGCTGGGCCTCACATGCAGCGACAGGAACAGCGGTGAAAGTGTTCAGCACCGCGCCTGCCAAAGTCGCGACACTCCCACCGCTGCCATGGGACATGCGGCAGGCCCACGAGGAGACTGGTTTTTCTCCTGCCCCCGTCACATGTAGGTCAAGGTTATCATGCACAGGCGAGTCCCACACAAAGCTGGCATCTGTCAACTCTCAGGGCTGGATGTTTTGCAACAGTAATTTATGTTTGCCTCCCTGGATACAGAGAAGGGCATGACAACTTGGATTAGCACTGCACAGCACCTCGCCTGAGGACTTCTTGTTGAGGAGTAAACCACCCCCTGCGCTATCGAGATCCTCTGCTTTGGCATCCCTCCAGGACAGAACATTGGATTCTACAGCGTCTGTTGGGAAAAACAACTTCCCTTTCCAGTCCTACACCAGGCAGGCAGTCAGCTCATCCCTCCTGGGCAAGAAAGCCAGCTATTTAAAATACAGTCACCGCAGCCCCACCAGCACAGGCACCAACTGCTGCCCGAGTTAGGAGCTGCCCAGTGCAGGGCAAATCAGATCACAGCAATGCAATATAAGAAACAGGAACGACTGGCATGAACATCGTGACTTTGACCTCACTGATGGGAAGAGCATTCCAGTTGACACCAATCCTATGCCCTTATTCCCAGCACCCTTCCACAGCCCTTGGTTTCTTAAGATGCCCTTTGGCTTTTGTTCTCCACTCCATTTGCTTTTGATGGAGGAGTCTGAGATCTACTCAAAAGTAGGATTTTTAGAAAGGTGAACATCAATCACACATTTTTCTTCTCTAGCAAAGGTCAGCTGCAGGAGAGGAACAGCAGAATCCTGCATGGCTTAGGATCTAAGTGCTTAAGAGGAGCACAACAGGGGGTGAAAGGAGTATCAGCTCATCTCTCCCAGGGAATACCAAAAAGATGGCGAGGACCACATTATCCACACACAGGAATCCCCATATTGCCAGGATAACAGATTCAGGGCAACAACTACCACCTCCTTTAGAGCACTGCTGCCAAAGGGAGCCCTGGGGGCACTGGCACCCCAGGGAAGTCATCCACACCACACTTCTGTGCCCATAAAATCCCAAGGGCCCTCCAGTCCCAACCTTCAGAGAAGAACATAGCACAAACCACACACTGGTGCTTTCCAGGAAGCTGATGAACAGTTCAGATCTTCTCCAGGTCAGAGATTTAAAGTCAGAGTTAAAAAACAAATCACAGACTTAAGGCTGAAACCACTTTATTGAAAAATTTCATACAAGAATAGTCAGTTGTAAAAATATTCAAGTGTGATACACAACACCACCACAGACAACTCCTTACACACCTCGACTCGAGGCTGTTTCATTTACAAACAGCCGCTGTCTCCTCACGCTCGGCTTCCCAGAGACATGTGTGGTGTCCTGTCACATCAGCGGGTTTCAGTACAGCACAGGGAGCAGAGTCTGTCTTTACATCAAATAAGGTTGGCTATGACTCTGGTTTGTCCTGTGAGAGGTACAGAAGTCCCGCTAGGTCTGTGGAGAATGCTGTTTGCAATGTAAGGCATCGTTCCCACCCACCCCAGCTCATTCAGAACACTGACTGAAAGCCTGTTACAAAATATTTTGCCAATAGAAATCTTTTAGAAAACCAGTAGTAAAAAAAACCCCACTATGTATAGAATAAAACTATCAAAAAGTGACTGTGTCAATTTCCCCTATACACAAATAGTATTCTTTAAAAAGATCACATTACATTAGAAATGCAATATAAAAAAATTATTGCATCTTTCTGAAGCCCTTGGTGCAGCAGAAGCCCCTGTACAGTACCTGGGCAGTTAAAAGACACCAGTAGCACCCCTTTAGTTCTGCTCTCTCTACAGCAGCTGCCAAGAAGTTGGCTATTGCAGTTTTAAGATCTAGAAAGTAGAAAGCTGCAAGACAGCAAAGTGTTTGTAAATCAGTACACTTTCTCAGCGAGGAGAAAAAAAAATAAATCACAGGATTAAAAAGATTTACATACGGCTGCTGGTGTCAGAGTTTGGACAGTTGCTGGTGTCAGAGGTACCTGCAGCATCTCTCAGTGATTTCAGGTCTGACACCATCCAGTCAAGCCACAGGAGCAAATAAAACCTTATCAGCTACTTTGTTTCATGAAAAGACACTGTAGACACTGACAGACACAAGGTTGTCAGCCCGGAAAAAATCACCATTGATTGTTCCCCAATTTCAATTAGCAGCAACCTGGAAGGTGTCATAGAAGTGCAACCACTACGTTGTCCCCCCCTTGTCCAGGCACAAGATTCAAAGCCCCCCGCAGCCTTCACGCACAGCTATGCGGGAAAGGAGCTGAATCCCCAGGGATTGAAGGTACTGCTGTGTGTGAAACCCACTCTGTATTGTGGCGACAATCTTCTCAAGTAACCCAGCAAGAACTTAGTAACCTTCTGCATCACCTTGGAGAATCCCAGGAGTGGCTTTGCATTTGAGGACGTACCAATGGGGTGACTTGCTTCTCTACGAAAACAGCAGCAACCTGTTCAGACAGTGAGCATAGGGATGTTCTGCTTGCTAGGGGGGATTTTTGTTTGCTTTCTTTAAAAGAGAGCTGGCAACAGCCAGAGCCCCTCCCTGTACAAAGCGTACAAAGTTGTCTCCAGCTAGAGGTCCTAGAGCATAAAGCCCTTTCTCCTGAGTGCATTCATAGGTGAAAGGGTCAACATCTATAGGATTCCTCTTTGGATTGACTGGTTGGTCACTGTCCATTGCCAAGTCAACGCCATTATTTGGCAGAAAGGAGAGGTTGGGGTTTGAACCAGTTAGAACAAGAGCCATGGAAACTTTATAAACCTTCTGGCAGCCATTCTTGTCTTGAAAGACACATTTCTTGTCCTTGCCGAAGGATAGCACATGATGTTCAGGAAGGCTAATGTAGCACTCATAGGGCCCAGCACAAGCAGCTGTCTGTTCTTTCATCATCTGGTGGACTTTGTGGTATTCAGGGTACATCATTTTGGGGAGCTGGTTAAAAATAAGGCCTGGATCACTTACTCGTCTCCGAAAAACATGGATTACTGGAATATTGCAATGGTGAGCAAAGAGAATCGCATCAGCAGCTGTCAGACCAGCACCTACAATCAAGACTGGATCTGACATGATGCCAATGCTGTTGTTCTTCACTGCTTCCTCTAGGGCAGACAGCTGGTGATGGACATAGGAAAGGTTCTCTCCCTTGACCCCAAGCCAGGTAGGACTATCGTATGTTCCTGTTGCTAAGACTACATTCTCTGCATAGAGAGAGAAGGGCTCCTTATTGCCTTTCACAGTTTTGAAAAATCCATCCACCTGAAAGACCTCTGTACTTCCATCAGCAGAGTTCCAAAAGGAGTCACTATTCTCGTGCAGATCTTTCTGTGCGTGGTTGGAGATGCTCTCTGCACTCACTTTCCTCACAGAGGTCACAACAGTACCACTTCTGAAATTCTTCTGCAGTCCTTTCTTCATGACATAGTGTTGGTAATATTGAGCAATGTCTTCTGCTGTAGCTCTATTGTTTCTGAGGCCTCTGTAATATAGTACAAAGGTCAAGCAGCAGTTAAGTAAGAGACTGAAATTTCTCCCCTCTTCTACTGAATGTATCCTAGGGCCATCTATCCTGGCACTACCAGAGAAGAATTATCAAGTTTCCCCAACTTCAGCAAAGTAACTCCTGGTATATAGAGCTAGCACTCAGGTCCACAAGCTGTTGGACAGAACCAAGATGGTTGCTCGTGTATGCCTCCTTACATCTTGCTTCCACTCCGTTTTTAACTCCTGGACTTTAAGACTGTTACACATCAAGAGCAGAAGCATCTCATACTGCACAGTACTTGTGGTGATTATTCCTGTCATTAGTGACAGCAGCAGTAGACACAGAAGTCAGATGACCATGTCTTTTCTAAGCTTTATTCAGAACTCATGGTCACTGTGATTCATCTCCCCAGTGAGTGTGAGAAGGACGCATTCCAAGCAGCACTGCAACTTCACCTGAATCACTGAATGCAGAGTGGACTCCTATCAGGGGGTAGAAGGCTGCCCTGCAGTCCTTTCTCTCACTAGAATCGTCCATAACAGAGGAGTAACTACATTCAAGAAGTCCACTCCAAGTTCCCAAATTACCTCTGTAAGTTTGCAAATAATCACACCATGAGATCTCACCTTCTTTTTTGCTTTAGCCAGTCTTTGAATGAAAGATCTGGAAGTCCCATCCATTCCCCTCTGCTCAGGGTAACCATAGAGCCCTCGATAGACTGGAACAAGAAACACAGTAAAATGACTTTCAGTTATTCAATGTAAGAAGTGAAACGCAATTTTGTCGTGTTGTTATATGGCACAGATAACAAAATCAGTGATTTCCTCTGATCTGCTGTCATGGATGAAACCATCCATGTTCTCCAAAAAGAACAAGAGACGGGAAATACAAATGCTTCCCATGCCTTTTCTCCTTTAAAACTTTTGCTTCTCTACATACATAAAATCAAACATGTCTGATCAGCATTTTAGAGGAGCTTTTCCTCTTCAGTCACATATTTGGCTATTTTACAACTTGCAGGCACTTAGGCTTCAGTTGACATACATGCCAGGCACCTCCAGGAGCATTTCTGCCAAGGACCAGGTGAGGGATGGCTTTGTCGGTCTCATGCCACCAACTGAGGACAGATTCTGCTGTTCCACCAAAGTCTGTGTCTGGACGCTGAAGAGTATCAAACAGAAGAGCCACGGGGCTATGGGATCGTCCCTCCAAGCCTTCAGACAGATACTCCAAATCCTGCAGAGAGGCAGATCAGATGCTCAAAATGCATGTCTTCCAGGTAGCAGACCACTTGTTACTCCAGTATTCCCAGCCAGTGGTTCTGGTGTTCCACAAACCTCATTTACTGGCACACAGACTGTTACTGCCTGAGGATCTTAGGTACAATGCTGGCATTTCACGCAAGGGAGATCTGAACAACTAAAAGTACTTTGCTTAAGGCTCATTCTGTCTGTGTACTTTGGGAATTCAAATGATTCAACTTATAGCCTTAGAATGCTTTCCTGTGATCTTATACTATTTCTCTTTACACAAACCTGGTCCAAAATGGAGACATCTGGTGCCTCTTCCAGTTTCCTCTGAAGAATGGGATGAGGATGAAGAGAGTCTCTTTTGAAGTAAGGGATGTAGCCTGACAGCAAATATGAAAGACAGATTCCTGAAGGTCCATTCCCTAAAAAGACACAAAAGAAGAATTCAGATTCCTGCAGATAGAGCAGCCCTTTGAGGACCACTTCTAATCACAGAATCATAGAATAGTTCCAGATGGAAAAGACCTTCAAAGATCATCAACTGTTAACCCAGCACTGCCGGGTCACCACTAAACCATGTCCCTCAGCACCACAACTACACAGCTTTTAAATCCTTCCAGAGGTGGTGACTCCACCACTTTCCCCACGAACCAGTTCCCATGGCAGTAGGGTTGGAACTAGATGATCTTTAAGGTCCCATCCAACCCAAACCATTCTGTGGCTCCCTGTGCAGCCTGTTCCAGTGCTTTACAACCCTTTCTGTGATGAAAAGCATCTAGGCCAGTTCAAAGGATATGACAGTGCTGTGGCTGACCACTGACCCATTAGATGGAGTGGGGGGAAGTAATTTTACCTTCCTATGTCCCCTTCTCCACCTCATTTGCATCTACTTGCATTGACAGGTCTTCAGAACTTGCTGAAAAGACACTGGGTTAAACAAGCCAGAGGTTGACACTGCCTGAAGCTTGAAGTCTCTAACATGCTGATGAATTGAGGTATTTATTGTGCATTAAATTATTTGAAGGTTTAAAAACTGCTCACAAGCTGATCTCCTGGATGTACATTTCACACCAGTGCACAGTAGCTAATAGTGCACAGGATGCAGAGGAAGCCCAAAAAAGAGAGTTACTGTTGAAGTGAAGGGGAAACAGCTCTGCTTAGTAAGAAATCCCATCTACTAACAGATAGCTAGCAGTGGCGGTTTTGACTAAAGGGTCTTGGACACACTCTCAAATGGGAACAGCCCTACCGTGCATGGTATTACAGGCAGTTTCTTAAAGAAAAGTCTCTCTGCCACGCCAAGACAACCAACAGCACTTTGAACAGACTGCCACATGGCTGAACTCCCCCTGCTTATCACCCAACAGCCAGTGCAAAAGCTTGATATACTTGACTCCAAAGCCCACTGAGAGTGGCCTGTGAAAAGTTTTCACGTGGCTGTTCTCCAGAATGTTTAATATTTTACAGCATCTGCATAACGAGGTGTCAGCCTCTCTGGCTGCCCAGGCCTGGCTGCTCGCTAGCATGTGACCAACCACCACCCCATCACGCAGTGACGGTGCACGGGAGGAGAGCTAAAGTGACACAGCACCTGCGCTGACCGTGCCCATGCTGCGTGCATGAGCAACTGGAGCAAAGGCTGCTTCTGGGGGATCTGAGATAGAGAGAGGCTGGGGCTGTAAAGCCAGCAGCCAGCTGAGCTATGTGAAGGGCAAGGACGTGCCACAGCCGAGGCCAAAGTCTGCTGGGCTGAGCAAGGACCAGCAGCTGCAGGTCAGTCTTTGGAATATTCCACTTGCAGGGAACTTATCCAAAATCAACAGCAACAGAAATTAAAAGCAAACTGAACTGCGGTTATAGTAAAATATAACACTTTTCTGGTTACTACTTTGCTTTAGAAGTACAAAGAGGTTCTTAGGCCAAACTTAATCACCTGAGCAGACAACGCTCAGCAATGCACGCAGAGGGTTTACTCTGAACCACACGTACACTTGATACAGATGGTCACAAGTACAGCTGCCTCTGGGGCTCTAACTATTCTAGAAAGCAACCGCTTTCATGAGGCTGCCAGCAGAGCAGAGGGAGCCTGCAGCATTCCTTGGAGCGGAGCGTGGGGAAGCAGCTGAAACCTGCGTGCAACATCCAGCTGCAGTGAAACAACTGAGCTGCTTCAGTCCAAGAGCGTCCTCAGAGTGCACATCTTCGCACTGGTGCTTCTGAGGCTTTAGTGACATCTCCACATCAGATCCCTGCGGGGGGGCACTAGGGATGTACCAAAACATCCTTCCTCCCACCTAAAGGCTTGTACAACTGGGCAGTAGAAAGTCAGCCTCAGATTAGAACCTGCTGGAAGTAGCGTCCTCGTCAAACTCACTGTTCACAGATTACGACTTCTGTGGTGCACTAACTTTGGACTGGCTCCCTTGGGTGCTATAAATTAGAGGACAGTTAAGGAAGGAACACAGCTCTACGAGGCATTTAAACATGCTCAGATGAACAGAGTCCAACACCTGCGCTTGAGCACAGCTCATGATCCATCACAGAGGGGAAGGCACTGGCATTGCTGTTTGTGCTTTGCTCCAGGAATCACCTCACATTACAAAGCTCCCCCTCTTGCAAGGGAGACGAGGCAGTTACTACATAATCTGTTTTCTAAATCAGTAGAAAACACACAGCTTTTTACCATTCTATTAAAAATGTACAAAATTAGCATAGCTGACTTGCATTTTAAAAGAAAACTGGAAAATTTCAAGAAACTTTTGCAGCACCTGAATCACTTTCTGAACATGCACAAAGGGGAAAAAAAAAAAATCACATAATCCTACCTCCCATTCAAGCACTACGGAGAATCACTTCACAGCAAGTTGATTAACTCTGTAGTGAAATGGTTTCAAACCCTACAGATTAAAAACCAGGCCCAGCCAAACTGATGCCCAAAAGGTTATCAATTTTGCTATTAAAAAGGCATATGTGATTTAGCTGGTCAAATACCTGGCTCCCTACTTCTCATAGCTCCTAGTGGTCTTTCTTTTAGTACTAGAGAAAGTTTGGCTGTCAGGGAAAGGATGGAGAAACTGTGGTCAGGCATTTCTGGTTTGAGTAAGAACACATGGAACAAAAGCTGAAGACAGCAAGTCCAAAGCAACAACAGCACGGGAGAACACGGTGATGCTGGCAGGAGAGAGCTTACCTATGATCACAACAGGCAGTGGCTTGAACCTGCTCTTATGCTTGGGTCTGGTCAATAACGCATACATCTTCCCGTCTGGAAGCATTTAGGTTCTGGAGTCTACCTGTGACAACAAATAAGTTTTGAATTATTTGTTTTTTTGCTATAGGTCTTAGTGAACTCTGAAATGTCACTTTATGAAAGTAGAATACCATTTCAGGTTTATAAAGAGGAAAGGAAGAGTTAATTAGACTATCTATCTTGTCAGCTTGTTCTCTAAGCAATCTGTAGTGCTGTCCTGGACCTAACCAGACCAACACAAACCAACGGCTCATCATTAGACTGCCAGCACAAGAGCTGCTCAGAAATGAGAAGACAAGCATCACTGCTTGCGCTGCATGTAACCTGTCTTTTTGTTAGCGATATGAATGATAC
>JAVSBS010019062.1:0-60167 GCA_033124195.1 Coracias cyanogaster | reverse complement strand
TCTCATCAGCAGCTAGAATTTGCTCTTTTGGCCTTCTACCTCCTTGTCCAGCTGAGCTCCCGTGAATTTAGAGAGCTGTGAGGTGGCAAAGGAAGGGCAGAAAGGAAAACAGAGGGAGTGAAAAAATAACCCTGGAAAGAAAGAAAATATTTTCCCTTCTGTGTCTTCCCAGAGCTTGTCCTGGCCATTTCCACTCACATAACAGAAATCTCTGCTGGGGTTTGAAACAGGGCTGGATGTTGGGATACAGGCACCAAAGGCCTGCAACATCCCAAGGAGAATGGGCACATCAGGGGGTCACTGGGCAGATGCACCAGCACATGATGGGCACTCATCACACAGCTCCCTGGCTGCATCTAGCCCTTCTAGCATCCTCCCCACCCCATTATTATTTTGACTGTTCTAGCAGCTGAGGCCATTATGAGCATTGGTTCTTGATCTTTCCCTCCCAGAGGCATCCTTGGGAACATCGCTCCCATCTCGCTGGGGTTCATCTTCCTTTTTATGGCAAGAGCACGACCCTCGGGTTGTGAATGCATGAAAAAGCAGCTATTTGGCATTTTTAGCGTGATTTGTGTTGCTAGCCTGATGCCACCTCACCCTTCACACATACTCCGCCAATGCGCCAGGGTCAGTGTCCGGGGGATGCTCATAGGTGGAGTTGTCTGACTGCCTGACATTGAAAGGCACTGGGATTTTGCACATGTGCCTTATCCTGCTGTCGAATAACCCCTTCCAAGAAGATTTTGTTGCCTTTTAATGTGTGATGAGAATCCAAAGGCTCAGAGATAGGGCGACTACATACTTGCAGTCCAAAAGTGGACCATTTTGACAGGGCATATAGGTCACGCCATGTATTCCTTCTACCTGAGCAGAGCAGTGGTCGTTCATAATCCGGTTTAAGCCTTCCTTTTTAAAGAGGACTTGATGCCATCTCTAATTTGGCACGTGGAGTAGCTGCTGCTCATGCTTGCAAGAATAAATTATGGGATATGCTTGAACAAGAGGGATCTGGAAGCGCAATTGCCAGGGGAGTGTGCAAATGTTAGCTTTGCACAGGAAACTTGCACAAAACGGTGTTGACACCAAGAGGCCAGTTGTAGGACAAAGCCGGTGCCGATGTTTAAAGAGAATTCCAGTTGCTATCCTATAGCAAATAGTCTTCAAAGAGCCCCTGGAGCTCTCAGCTTCTCAGCATGGAAAGAAGAGCTTGTACAAGATGAAATACAAATAAATAGTTTACCATAGAAAAGATATCCAAGGCAAAGAGTAAGACACAAGTTTTAGATCTCACATTAGCCAGCTGGGGTTTTATTGGTCCCCAAGTAAAAGCTGTAAATAAAATACAAACTCAACCCACGTATTGTCAAACTACATTAAAAAACCCCCACAACTTAATTGCACTCAAGAGCACCAAGGGGTGAACTGGTGCACAGCGCATCACAAGGCAGCCCGCAGAGCTGTTAGTAACGTGTAAATCCAAGAGCTGGCCAAGTGGAGCCTTTTCCCTTGGGATCTGCTGACAGGCACAGACTACCCTGGCTTTGCTAATATAGCTCATTCCTGCCCCAGAAACTCTTGGTAAGGAGTTGGTAAGAACAGAGAGCACAGAAAGCTCTCTCCTCTGTTCACGCTGACATACATGCAGGAAGGAAGGATGGGTGGCGGGTGAGATTATGAGACCCCCATCTCCTTGTTTCCAGACTCCTGCCTGGCTGTAGGGAGCAAAGGCGATGCTGCACTTCAGGGAGGCACAGCCCAGGTGACAGGGACAGCAGCTCCAACCAGAATAATTCAGCAGGGAATGAGTGATTGACCAGACCATCTTCCTTTCCTGTCCTAACTGCTGAGGGCTCCCAGAGGCTCCTATGCTAGCCTCTGCAGTGCTCGCAGGTTGCTCCAGAGCAAGGACAGGTCTTCCCTACACGTCAGGCTCTAAACCTTCCTATGCAGAGTTTAGCTGCTCTTTTCATGCAATTTTCCTTTTCACTGCACTCATTCTTTAAGCCTTAATATATGCTGATATGTTGACAACATCGAAATTAGCTCACATGGCTCAGTTTAAGCAACCGCTCTTCCCAGCAGATCCATGCTTGGGATCTGGTCTGGGCTTTACAATGAGGGTGGTGGAACACTGGAACAAGTGGCCCAGAGGGGTGGTGAGGCCCCATCCCTGGAGACATTCAAGGCCAGGCTTGACAGGGCTCTGAGCAACATGATCTAGTTAGAGATGTCCCTGCTGACTGCAAGGGGGTTGGGCTAGATGACCTTGGAAGGTCCCTTCCAACCCAATGCATTCTATGATTCTGTGATTCTATAAATCTATGATTCACCTGACCACAGTCTGCATGGCTTTTTTTCCCAAGGTCTGCACTTCTTCAAGGTGGTCTGACTTCCACAGGACTATGAAAGGCAGAAGACCAGGTAACTCTGTCCTCAGAGCTCCTGGCCAGGGGATCAAAGGGTCACCCCACCTGGGGTCTGCCACTGAACCACAAAAGGGACAACTTGCTTTGGCCAGGGTGATACTGGGCTGTATGACAGTTGCTCTGCAGCCAGCCCCTTCTGCCCATCCTTACTCTGCTTCCTCATCGCCTGGCACAACATGAACTGTTTGGGTTGGGGTCCTGCTGTGCAGGAGTAAGGCACGATGAGATCTCACAGGCATACCCAAGGGACCAGGCAGCATCTCTCCCACTAGTACTGTTGGGGAGAGGGTCACATCACAGTATCACTCTGGTTGGAAAAGACCCTCAGGATCATGTCCAACCACTACCCCAACACTACCACATCCACCACCTAACCCTATCCCCACATTTTTACATCCTCAAAGTCTCATCAAGGATAGTGGTTCAGCCACCTCCCCAGACAGCCTGGCCCAGTGCATCAGCGAAGCTGTCCTCACACCCTATGGAGCAGACCCTTCCCATGGCCAGGGAAACCCTACAGAAATTTATTTGCTGCCTCCAGACTACTCTGACAAGGCACATCACAGGCAATGAAGGATGATGCCCTGCACTGGAGAGCTAAGTGCCCGGACAGCTATGTGTGCAAGCACAGTGTGCAGGAGAGGAACCCAGGCAGACACAAGAGGGATGGATTTACAAATCCTGGTCTTGCAGCAGTGAACCCTCTAGAAAGAGCAGGAAAGACCTCACTGCAATCCACCGCGGAGGAAACCAGGCACAGGGCCAGAGGAGAGCCTCACCGCTGTCACCCACATGCCAACACAGGTGATGACAGTGTCACATCCCTGCCGCGGTTTTCAGGTGGAGGGAAGGAAATAAGAAAAAAAAAAGCAACCCAAAACAACCTGCCAAGGACTAATTAATATTTAATTTACTGCAAAATGTACTTATTATTCCCAAGTAATTGGCCAACTGCACAGCTGTGACCACTAATGAATAGAGGGGGGACAAGATGCAGAGACAGGAGGTGCACAGGGGTGGTGTTGGCTTTGATCAGACCCTGCTGCCTGCCTTTAATGTGCATAATAAGAAAACTTAAACAGCTTTGATTTTTTTTTTTTAAGATCTAAAAACAGCAGTGATGCCACTAATGGATTGCGTTTAGCTTATTGCACTGTAATCGCCCTATTATTGCTGCAACTTTAACGAGGGGAGAAAAAAGGACATTGGAAGATGGCATTTGCAAATAGATTGTTGAATAACACTGCTGCTAAACACAGAGAAAACAGGCAAGTCCTGCTTATTGTGATTCCTTGCATAGATTGCCAATACCTGAGGCACTCAGCATCCCCATCTCTATTGCTGCTTTTCTTTCCGTGATTGAACTATTGGCTCATTTAACTCTAAGGACGGGAAATATTTTTTTACTTGCTAATAGAAGTGTGGCTCGGCTGTGGCCCAGCGTAGATTTTGAGATCAGTTTTTCTTGATGGCTTATTCTGCAGAGAGAGTTAATTTCACCCCAGTGCAGAGTGCTTAAGTGGGATTTAAGTGGTGTGCGAGTCTTTCACTGACCCCTTCACACAAGGTGAAATCTGCCCTGAGAGCCTCCCCTCCCTGGAGAGGGATGCTCAGCATGAGGCAGGGACACATCCTGATGCTTCAGCCTCTTAACCTGCTGTTGGGATCTGGTGTTTCACATACAGCTCTGACCTGCACAGGAGCAGCTCCTGTGGAAAGGGATGCTCTCAACCCTATGCCCTCAGGTGCCTCAGCTGATGCTCAAGGAAATGAACATTTGCTACGTGGAGGGGATGTGGAGTAGTGTGAGGAAGGGACTGAAAGTCCTGGTTTCTCCCTCCTTCTGGGTCCTGACCTTCCCAAACTCTTGTTGTTCCCTCCCATGATGGCCGCAGTCACTGTAGCCATCAGTTTGTCCCCAGGAGGGCAAGAAGACCATGACTGCCTTCCCCTTGCCCCAAGCCTCACCTTTCCTGTCCTCCACATCCCCCATTCCAATTAAAGGTCTGGTGGTGAGTCTGATGGCTTCTTCAGCTTTACAACAGCACCAAGACCTCGGGCCAGGTTCCCATCCTGCTTCCATGGCTGTAAATCCAAAGCAACTTCATGGATTTCAATGGCATGAAAGCCAAATCAGTACTTGGCACCTCTGCACCTCTTGATATCCAAGTCTGTCAAGCAGTGGGCCGGGAGACATGCCGTCATGGCCGCCCACTGCTTCTGCCCTGTGGCTGGCTCTTCCCTCCAGCTAAAACAAACAGCTCATCAGACACTGTCCCGGGCAGGCTGTGCCGTGGCTGGCGGCCATGGCACACAGCAGAGCTGGGAACGGCCCCGGCAGGGGAGAGGCGTGAATCATGAGAGCAAAGGAGATGGAGCACACGCACCCTGTGAAGCCATGGAGTGGCTGGAGGGAGTTCAAGGAAGGGCGGTGGGAAGGATCAGGACGTCGGGAGAGCTACACCTGCAGCTCAACAGAGTGAGGAGTGATGGCCCCAACCTCCCGTGGGCCCCGTGTGTCTCTGTGCAGGGACCTCGTGCTGAGTTGGTGGCCTAAAACCTCTCTATCCCTCTTTGAGGGACCAATGCTGGTGGCTTTCTGACCTGATGGGGACAGAGGCAGAGCAGTCTGGTGCATGCAGCTTTTGGGGGCGGGTGGACCTGCTCTGTGCAGTCTACATGCAGATGCTCTGGAAAAGGCAGATCTGAGCTTGGGAAATCCATCCCCACGGGTCACACAGCCCCTCCGTGGGCATCTTGCTGCTCACACATGCCTAAAAAAAAAGTTGAGCAGGGCAAAAGAAAACGCACACACTGGCACGTAGGTCTTCCCATCTGGAATAAAAATACCTGTGTCCCCTGCAAGGGGAGCAGCCGTGCAGGACAGTGCTGGCAGAGCTGGGATGAACTGGCACCATCACCCCCAGCTTGGGCAGCACAGGCAGGAGCTGCTGACAGTGTGGCCACAGCCAAGATTAAAGGGTAGCTCTTGCTTCACCTTCTCTTTTCCTTGATATATAAGTTGTCCTCTTTGAATCTGCTTCCATCTGGAGTCTGGCTTGAAGTTTTCTTTGAAATGGGAAGAGAGTTTTTATCTGAAACATCTAATGTTAATTTTAATAAATTGATATTAAAAAAAATAAACAGCACAATAATCAACTGTGACCTGCCTGTAGGAAACTGTGCAACCCTTCCTGCCTGTGCGAGGGAAGGACTCTGCAGAGTCCAGAGGATGAGCTGGAGGGGCTGCCAGCCCATCCCCATCTCCCATGGGTGGCCACCACGGGCAGAATTGACTGAGAATGGCTGCCCCTGCAATGCAGCCCCAGCTGATACCCAAAACAGCCACATTCAGCTTGAAAGCAACTCCAGCTCTACTTTTTGACTACACGTTGTGCACTATCTCCATAGTAAAACCATAACAGCACCAGAAAACTATACACAAACCCAATAAATAGTAACGGGCCCCCTTGGAGGCATTGCCAGCACACAGCCAGCCATCTCAGAACCAAGGAAGCCACACAGCCAGAAGACATTGGGGCTGCAAGGTGAGGAGCTGATGGGGTGCAGCACAGTTTGCAGGGAAGCCTCCTCTCTCTGCCCTCATGGTGCCTGTCACACGTCAGACCAGCTCGTGTGGCTCCTCTCGGAGGGTGAAATTCAAACTGAGACACCAGGACCAATCCAAGAGTGTTGGTGCTGTGCCAGCCCTGTCCCTGCTCTACAAGCGATGTTGAGGGTATCGAGATGCAGGCAGAGGTACCTCCTCTCTTCCCAAGCTCTTCATCCCCATTTCTGCCCAGTGCCCAACAGCTTTCTGTGTGTCTCTCTCTGGCTGCCCCACTCTATCCACCCTCTCTATCCACCCTCTTGTACCAGATGGACCAAGAAGCAGGCATTGCTAGAAAATCCTCCCCAAAACCACATTTCTGCCTTGCTCCCAGCAGACATTAAAGGGGAAAAGCAGTTTTGGTTGGACTCCTGGCAAGCTGAGCTGGCGTTGACCTTGTGCTGCTTGGTTTTCCTCACTGGGTCCTGCCTCTCCAGCATCAGGAAGGAGCTGGCTGTCAATCCACACAGTTCTATTTTCAATTTTATTAAACCTGATCAGAGAGGCGCTGTTTTTTTGGTCCTACCTCAAGGCGGCACTCAGCCGGCCATCAGCATCTGCCAAAATAATAATTAACATGTATTTGATTAGTGCCTTGTGTGTGGGGAGGGGAGGCTGGTGCTTCGTAACTGTGAGTGGCTGCTAGGAAGCAAGTCAGCACTATCCCTATATCCCAAAAAACGGCTCCAAAGAGTGGAGTATGGTCTTGTGGCCATGACATGAAACAGGAACTTGGGACCAGAGACTGCCTGTTTGATCTCACTCATTTTTCCATGCTTTGAGCCCTCATTTCTAGAAATAAATTGTCTGTCCCATATTTTGGCTCCCTTCTTTGTCCAGCCCTCAAGCTCAACAGGACAGGCACTGTGTGCAGTGCTCTGTTGCTACAGGGGCCCTGTCTAAGTGCAGGCTCAAGAAGAACATAAATAACAATATAAATAATACAATAAAATATGAGAAGAATATAAATAATAAAATTAATATAAATAATTAAAAAGTCAGTCACGGGCTCCCAGTCCTCTCCTTGCTTGACCCAACTTCTGTCCTCCCATTCACTCCTCCCTGGAGCACCAGAGCTGATGCTCAGCAGCAGATTCCAGGGCAACCCCCTCAAATATCCCTAATATCAGCATTACAGCTTGGACATGGACACAAAAAATCCAGCATGGGCAAAAAAAATCAGCAAAACACCCAAGGGAATTTTAAAACCTGATGAGATAGGAGCTATTGATGGAGAAATATAAACGCTGCTATTTCGGTGGAGGTTTCGTGAGCCCTAAACCTGAGCTGCAAAGTGGATTGTTGGGTTCGATTTGTCAAATTGGGAGGCTGGCAAGTTTGGGCAGCTTCACAGACTGTGTTTTATGGAACCTTTCAGAAACCCTCAATAAAAAATGTATTAGATTAGTAATTTGAGTCCCAAATGACCAATTTGAAACGATTGCTTTCTTATGATTTTTCTGAAAGTGCCCGTTTCATGAGAAATTGCTTGAAAAATCAGACAGAGTTTTTAGAGACAATTGTAACAGCACACACGAGGGCTGAGCACAACGGATTAGGAGAACATTCATTTAATTGAGAAAGGGAAAAAATCCTTTGTAATGTCTTCTCTGTCTTTCTCTGGCTTCTGCATTTCCGTAATAAGGTCTAATTCTTTAATTCTCCAGAAAGAAAAGTGCATTGCTCACCCTCGTACTCAGGTGGGGAGAAGGAGGTGTGGAAGAGAGACACAATTTGCCGAGGTCGTGCATCCTAAGCAGAGCTGGGACAGGAGCCTCGTGCTGGGTCTCCAGCAGGTCCCGGTTCAGGCAGTTATGGCTCCTTCCCAGCAAACTTGTTTTCCTCCCTCTGCTCAGCTCAGAGCTGCCAGCATGGGACATCTGCCATCTCAGCTGGGTGTGCCGGAGGCGCAAGGGGCAGTCAGGCTCTTGGTGGAGATTTAGACTTCACAATAAGGAGATGTATAGTATATATATTTTACACAAAGTGATGAGCTATGTTCTATTCTTTTTATTATTAGAAATGCTAATGAAAACTGCTGTTTAAGTATGAGATTTATCAGAAATTAAGCATACAATGACCTGATGCCCCTTTCAACCTAAATTATCCTACGCCTCCACCACCCTGTGATCATCTTCTTTGCCTTCTGGTCTCTACACTTTAAGGGCCAGGCTGATAGCACATATTCAAGCTTTCTGCCCTCACCACAGGGCTTGAGGCATGCCTGTTCTATTTATTTAAAGGAAAACTGAGATTCCTATATCACCACTTGATTGCAGGGGCTGAAACTTTAAGGAAAAAAAAATCCAGAGTCTTATGATAAACTGGTGAAAATTGCCAGTCCTGAGAATGAATCTACCCTGGGATACCACTGCCTGGAACATATTAAGGAATTACAGTATACAGCCTAATTAAAACTACTAGTCAGGGCTGCAGAATTTAGACGTGAAACAGGAGAAGAAGGACTTAACTACTGTCCATCCTCTTTTCTTTATCCTATCTGGTAAATCCTGCCTTTGTAGTCCCTGCCCTTCTTCTTTTCCCCCCATGCTCCTACTATGCCCTTATTTCCCTCAGTTTTCCACTCCTGTTTTGAAAGGACACCTCACCTCTTTTCATAGAAAATGCAGAAAAAAGAGAGGAGTTGTTGGGCCCTTGGTGCCTGGCACTTTCAACCACTGTGTGTACAAACCTCATCCCTTCTGCCTTATCCTCTCCCCTCCATCCCGAGAACTCCTCAGGACCGCAGCATCTCCCTGGGAGTCTGGTCCAACATCCCCCATGTGTAACTGGAGGATGACATCCCAGCAGGGTGATCAGCTCTAACTGGGACATCTGAGCATGAGTCCAGCCCGAAGTAAATGAACTCAGGTCCCTGTAAGAGCAAATAGCTTTTGCAAATACATAGCAACTGTGTATGCTTTCATCAGAGATTAACCCCAGGCAGCAGCACCGGGGCCATTTTAGGGCACCTCCAGAGGTGAAGTGATGGAACAGCTCCTCCAGTATTTGTGTCATTCAACTTGATTATTAATGAAAATACAGAAAAACAGATCACTGAAATATCTTTACTCTTATTCTCTTTAATTGCTTCTACTGAAGCAATATTTTTAAACAGACCATTTTTTAAGACAGGAAAATACCGAGTCAGTAGGTTTTGCATAAATGGCAATTTGCAAAACTGCAAAGGTGACATTTTTGACATGAACATTTAACAAAAAATTAATATTTTGTCTCTTTAATAAATGGGTATTTGCAAGAGAGAATCCATTATAAAAAGGGAGCTAATGTAAGGTTCTTGAAGCCATTTCCATCAATTGCTATAAGATTTATATGTAAATATGTTAATGGTACTATTAATAATTTAATGGGGGCATGGCAAGCTGTGTTTACATAATAAATATGATTAAGTGTTTCCCTTGAATGAAGTTGCTGAACTGTCATGCTACCCCAGGTTATTATCAACATGGCTTTAAAATGTTAATCAGACAATCAGAAGAAAATAGTCCCCATCCCTGCCAGACCATCCAAGTTGTGTTAAACAGAGCTCCTCATCACTGCGTCAGGTGGTCCTGAAAACCTCCCACAAACACTGCAGCATTATTGGCAGAGGCATGGAGATTTGCTAAAATGCATAGATGATATTTTACCTGATTTTATTTTTTACAAGGGTGGAATAACACCAACCACTTGAATGCCATTGCTTCAGATTTACTTGAGTGTAACTGAGAAGAAAATCTGGTCTGAGATAATTAAGTTGCTGAATATGCTTGTTGCTCTTTAAATCCACTGCACAAGGAGCAGGGAGAATTACAGAGTCTTTGAGTGATCAGAACAAAGTAGTTTCTGGGACAATGGGAGAGGCTGCAAACTCCAGCAAACTCCTCCTTCCTTGCTGGACTTTATCCACCTGGAGTTGAAGGATCTTCCCTTGCTCAAGCATCACTGCCTCTCTAAATGCTTGCTTCAGTGCAGTTTTTTGACAGCTCAGACAAAACTGCTCTGAAGCTGCACAGCATGAATGGGTCGTGGGTGCTGTGGCGGAGTCCCAGGCTAAGCCCCCACACAGCTACCCCAGCTTGTATGTTAAGCCCAGTTTACCCACTAAGCCAATCTTGCTCACTTCCAGCAAAAGCCTTTAGTCTGAGCAGGCAAGGACCGAAAGGGTTAATTTAACTGCAGTGCAAGGCCAATCACGCTGAGGTGTCAAACTATAATTTTATATTAGGGCCTGTAATAGTTACTAGAGTTTTACTACAATAACTACATGTCCAAGCAGAGTTTAATGAGAAAATCTATAGTTTTGCTATGGTATTTTCTCTTAGTTTGCATAATTCCCTGAATGCAACCCAGTAAAGCTTTTGACCCAAGATAATAAAAAGGTGATAAAAACGGGCAGTAAAACCCAGCATATACATACATATATATATATATTAAACAGCCACTACAAAATTATGAGTAATTTCCACATGATAAGAACGAAACAAAAACTCTCTTCAGACACAACTAAATCAGGGGAGGACAAGATTAATTTAAACTTACAAATTTAAACCACAAGCAATGCCAGAATTGTGGGTCATGGAACTGATCCTGCCTGAGCTCAGCCTGGGTGCTTTAGGGGCAGGATCGGCCCTGTGGGGAGCAAAGGGTGTGTTGGCTGTGCACTGGTGCTGCACACCAGAGGGGATGGGAATTTTCCTGCAGATGGGAGCAGTTGGAAGGCTAATTCTCAGGGTTTAATTCATACTCTATGAATTAGAAATAGCAATAGTCTAAAGCACTGTACTGACAGCTAGACAGACAGATGGACAAGATGTGGCATGGTAGGCTTTTCTACCAAGGACCTGCAAACAGGAAGGCAACTAATGGACAGTCTGCTTGGATACTCAAATCATGGCCGCCTTCGTTTAAGGCTGATGACATCTGTCTTGTGCATTCTGACTTAGAAAGCACCGTCTGGTGCTCCATGGATGACAGATGTCCCTGTGTTACTATCCCTTCCTCTCAGGTGGAAATTTTGGACTTCAGCTAAAGGAAACCCCACGCAGGGAGGCATTGGAAGACCAGCTCTTACACCCAGTCTTGGGCATGTTACAAAACACATATGGGAAAACTGTTGCTTGTTCAGAGCCCAAATGACAGGAGAGCCTACAGGAAGGTCCCAGCCAAAAGTGATGTATGGCCAGGCAGGAGCAAGCCCTTTGACTCTGCTGCTAGCTAACTAGGAGCAAAACTGGCAGTGCAGCTCAGGTGGGCACTTGCAGCTCCCAGCAGGAATGGCGCTGAGTTTAAGAATGGCTCATGGGCTGCAACTTTCCTGGGGAAATACGTCTGTTTGTGTGGTAAGAGCTGATGTACTGCATTGGCTCATCTTGCACAACACTTCACATCGAGCTATTCCTACCAGTTAGGTTATTCCATACAAACACCAGGTACAGATTTACTTGTTGGTAGCAGTGAGCTCACATGAGCCCCCACCTCCCCCTCCAAACACCATAACCTCCATGAAAGCTAGTGAGAAACCCTGCGCCTGGCCCACCAAGGTCTGGGTACCATTTATTTCGGCAAAGGCTTTACCAAGGTAGATGCAGGTCTGGGACCCAGGTCTCCAGGTTCCTGGTACCCATGTTGACCTTGCTTAAACCTCTCCTGCTGCTCCCCTTGTCCCTGTGGGTGTGATCACCAAGCTGGAGCCTGGCTGAGTGTGGGTTGGTAAAGGAGGGAGAAGGCTCCTTAGCTGAAAGGCATGCGAGAAGGACACATTAAATCATCACACACTCTCTCTGCATTTCCTCCTCCACCCTGCGGCTGGTTACGAGGAGGTTTGGATTGTAAATACAGCAGTAACTTTCTCCATAAAAGTCAGCCTCTTCTCTCCACTGGAGCCATCAAGGGATGGCACAGCCCAGTACTTGGGATGTAATAATAACAGCATCTTTCACTGCTATGGCATCTCCCGCCCTGAAGGCTACCAAAGGGCTTCACAAGCACGCTCTGCACATTTGGATATCCTGGAACATACCCGCTTCCAGGGATGGGCAGAGAAAGTTATTTACAGGGGGAAATCAGGGAAGGCAAGGCAGAGGGAGATGCACTGCCACACATTTAGGACATGGTGACAAATATGAAATATGCCTTGGAAATTTTTATGTGCAAAAGCTGTTTTGCTTTGGATTCTGCATTACCCTGAAGATGGCACATTGCATACCTGAAAGCGTATGCCTTGCACACGGAGCACAGCCAGCAGTCCCCTTCCCACCTCCCTTCCCCACCCAGAGGGTCTCGGTGTGGACGAAGATGCCCAGGCTGGGCTGCCGCCTCGAAGAAAGCACTGGGAGGGATGCACAAGGTGGGTCAGACGTGCCAGGCTCCATCTGCCCTGACCACTGGCCCCTGAGGTTCATCTCTATTGGGTCCGTCTCTCTGGCAAGCTTCTGGCTCTCTGTCACCCTGCCAGCTCCGGGCTGTCCCTCTCCCATTCCCCCATCAATCACCCACAACGGGGATGATGTGTTAATGTTTTTCCTATAGACAGACACATTATGTTTCCACACTGCCTCTGCACACGCTGTGTTTACGCCCCTTCTCCCTCCGGGGAGTAAATCAAGCAAATTGATGCGAGCCATGATTAATTGTGTATCTCGGACCAATCTTTTACCGAGTCCCTCACACCGGCAGGTTGTTCCCCCCCCTCCTCCTCGACGAACAGGGGAGAGGAGACGGCGCTCTGCTTGCTCCCTCTCGTGCAGTTTGACGGATAGAGCCTGCCCGGGACGCGGTGAGATAAATTTGAAAGGCCTGCGCCGGGCTGTCAGCGTTAAAGATGATGAATGTGGGAGGTGAGGCGGGAGGGACCCGCCGAGCTCGGCGTAATGGATAGGGCTCCTCGGGAATGGATGCTCGCCTGGTGATTCTGCGTTAATCTCCGGGCTCCGCCGAGGTGCCGCCGACTGATAACAAGGAAATAGGAATGACAACAATTTTTAGCAGAGAGATTCTTCACAAAAATGCCAGCCTGCTGGAGGTCTGACAGGCCCTGATTGAATGGGAGCGGGGAGGGGGGAGCCTGCGAGCACCTCTTGACTAACATGCAAAAGATGGATCATTTCATTCCCCCACCTGACCATCTACATTTATTATCATTTCCCTTAATTCTGCCTCGCTTAGATACCTGTCAGCACCGTTTCTCTTCCGAGGGCCAGCTGATGGGATCTGAGCGGGGCCGGAGCCTCCTTCCCTCCTCTGGTGCAGGAAGCAGGAGCATACCTGCTGCGGCAGCAAGCATCATGGACATGGCTGCCCTGCCCTTGGCTTGCCTGGATGGACGGGCAGATCACCAGGACAGGCTTTGCTCCCTGAGGCAGGCTGCTGCTGCCTACCTTCCTTCTGGGCTTTCCCTGACTGGGGGCAGGAGCCATGGTGGGATCCCTGCTCTCTTTTCTGTCTCCTGCAGCCAAGGCTTTCCAAGTCACATCACAGTGATTGCAAGGTTGGTCTCCTGCACGAGGAGTGCCTCACTGGGGCTCAGCCTTTGCTCACCCAGGCACCCCAGGCTGCCCTGGCTAGAAAAGCCCCAGCTTCCCCTTGTGCCATGTTTAAGCTGATAGCTTTGCTAAAATGCTTCTCTGCATCCCACTTCGACCAAGTAGCAGAAAACCAGAGCTGGAGGAAGCGGAGTGAGTTCTCGCCTGGCCAGAGCGCAGTGAGGTGGAATACTGGTGCTGCTGCAAAAGCTTCAAGTCTTAGAGGGGCTCTTTGCTGCTGGCAGGAGAAATCCCACCTCACTTTTTTAAGCTTTCTGCCAGAGCCTGTCATGGCCATGGCATCAGCATTGCTTGCTCCAGTGTGGTGGCAGGTCTCAGCCATGTGTCGATGACTCCCTGGCTGACACTGCAGTGAGGATGCAGAGGAGCGGGCAGACACATCCCTGCTCCTGGGTCAGGTATGCGCCAGGAGGAGGAAGCAGCCTGAGATGACAGTGAGATAGGGAAAGGCTGATGCTGCCCACCAGCTTCTCCTTGCACAAATCTCTAGATCTAGTGTGGTCCCTGAGATACTTCTTGGTCCAGCAAATGCTGTCTGGCCCACCAGTCATTGTCAGGGTCGTCTCTGGCTGCCCTCACAGGGTGCTTGCTCAGGTGAAACACCTGGGAAGGGATCCTTTGACCACTGAGAGATGCTGAGGTCCGAGAAGAGCTGGCAGGAGCATGGCACAGAGGGTACAAGGCTGCAAAGTGGCACCTCATAATACTTCCAGCCCTCCTGGCCATGGGGAGAGGTTGGGGCTTGCTGAGCCATGGCACCACAGCAGCCCCTCACTCACTCTTTGCAGGCCAGATGTGATGTTAAGGGAAGGGTGACAGACTCTTTGGATCCACCAGCACCTCAGTAGGAGGAGAAAGTAAATCCCTGGCAAGAGTTTCCAGAGCTTCAAAGGCTGCACCGTGGAACCTGGAGGTGACAATGCGAGCTACGGCACTGATCAGATCGAGGACAGCCCCAGGAAAGCCAAGTGGGACAGGCACAGGGGCACTGGAAGGCAGTGGCAGAGCTAATATGCACCAGGACTGCCTTGCAGAGAGCTGTGATGGAGAGGAGCCTCCCTGGCACAACATGCAGTGTACTGAGGTCTACCTTCCATGTGCCTGGGCTGTCCCCAGAGCACTCGAGCACCTGCAGCAGGAGCTTGGCACTTCCAGGGCCCTTTGTGGCCATGTTAGGGCAATCAAGCAGAGAAATCACCATGTTCATCAGCAAACATTCGGGTG
The DNA here is from genome assembly GCA_033124195.1 of Coracias cyanogaster. Classification (NCBI taxonomy): domain Eukaryota; kingdom Metazoa; phylum Chordata; class Aves; order Coraciiformes; family Coraciidae; genus Coracias; species Coracias cyanogaster. The sequence continues at coordinate 45,360 of JAVSBS010019062.1, read as the reverse complement.
CACAGGGCTGGGAAGCTGCAGCATGAATTTCTTCCTTGGGGTTAGGTGGGACACAGACATCAGACCTTCCTCAAATCTCATCTCTTCTCAAGTGCTCCCAGGTTGACCTGCACCCTCTTCCTCTCCCCACAGCCTCCTCTGCCCCTCCTTGTGTCTCTCCCTCTGCAGACAGTGCTGGTTCCTTAATGACCCTGATCATGCAACTATTTTCTGGCCACACATAAACGCTTTCATTTCCCCCCCCCCTCAACCCTGACTGCCATCGCCGTATTAAAAAGCAACCCGCTGCTGGGAATACATTAGTGACTTGCAGCAGATCCTTCTTTGCAAGGATAATTACAAAAAATAGAGGGACAATAACTATTAATATTTTATTGCAGTATTTAATGAGCTAAAGCAAATCGTCTTGCACTCCACTGGAACGACATGCTTTGTCATTCTTACGTTCCCTCCATCATTTTCCCCGGCTCCCCATCTGAGGAGCCCTCCCTGCTTTCAAGTCCTGCTCACTCAATGCAATTTATATTTCCTCTAAGCTGCTTTTCTCCAACTTGAAAAACGACCTTGCTACTTTCCAGGGCTGGTGTACTCTCTCTGCCAGCAGTTAAGCCTCCATACTCACGCACTTGTACTGAACAAGTCCTGGGGAAAGAGCAACCCCCTTTATCTTAGCAGAGAAAAGCTGCCCTTTCATCTCAGGTGTTTATTGTCTCCATTTCACATGCAAGGAAATGGCTTCCAGAGGTTCAAGAATGAGTTTTAAAAGCACTTTGGGACTTCGAGGGACTTGTGTCCTCGCCTTTGAAAGCTCTGCATGGTGCGGGTCACCCGCAGCTCAAGAGGGAGCTGGCAGCGGAGCACGGGACAGAGGCTCACCCTGCTGCCAGCCCCATGCCCCGGCCATGCCAGAGGGCAGCAGCACTGCTGTGTGTGCTCAAAGCCGGGGCCGGACCGGTCTTGCCCACCCTTGAGATGTCGAGTGGGGCCACTGCTGTCAATGGGCAGTGTCAGTTCCCTATTCAATAAGCCAAGCTCGCCTGCAGACCAGTAGAGAGATGCTGCTGGAGCCCTGACCCCAGAGCATGGGGCAGGCTGGCGCCCACCCAGCAAACCGCTGCATGCTAATCCCTGCCCTGCTGCCAGCCTGTTGAGGATGCTAGGACCATATTTTGGAGGGCTTAGTGAGGCTATTCACTCAGCATAGTTCCAGTTTGGGCCACTGTCCCCAGGAGCAGAGGATTTCAGGAGTGCCCTGCAGGGCAGCCCTAGGCATCTATCTGCACCTCTGCACACCAGAGACCTCCTGGCATCCCCCTCCACTGGGCACAGACCCACATTTCACACCCATTGGGGTGAGGAAAACACCATGATGTCAATATCTGCTTTTGTATTTCCCTAAATCTCTTGATTCCTGCATTTTGATCCATTCTGATCGAGGTAAAAATGCCATACAAATAGTTCTATAGGCTCCTATATATTAGTTCTATATAATGTAATAGTTCTATATTATATAGATAATATAGATCATTTATGTATATAATTCTACATTTCTCACATAGAGTTTATCTCTCTCTCTCTGAGCCTATGTAATAGTTCTATAGGCTTCTCTATGTTAAGTCCCAGTGGTCTAACTCCAAGGAAGCTGTGCCCCGATCGTTTAAACTCTTCCTAGTGGTCTAACATCCCTCCCTCTCTGCTGCATGTTTATTACTTTTGAAACCCACACCAATCCTCCGATCTGCCTTGGCCTCCCAGGCAATGGCCATTTGTGTCCCAGCCACCTCCTGGTCACTCCCCTCTGTGGGTCATGCAAGCTTGCAGGGGCAGGGTCCCACAATACCGCACACAGCACCTTCTCCAAGGTGGCAGTAACCCTGGAAAGAGCATTAGCATAAAGCTCTGTCATCTTCTCAGTGTCATCCCACCCCGCTGTGCTGGCCGTGCACCAGGCAGCAGGTTTAACCCACTGCAATGAGAAGGTGCTCAAGGGAAAGGCACTATTCAGGCAGAGAAGCACAAAGCCAAGCCAGTACCTTCATGTATTTGTGTACCCCAATGGATGGTATTACTGTGTGCGTAACGCCTTGTCACACACAAGCCAAAGTCAACCAGGCTTCAGGAATGCAAGCAGCCCTTAAAAAGTATCCAACCCAAACAGATCTGAAACAAGGTGATTCCATTTTAAAAGCTCTTGGTAAGGTAAAATAAAAGTTGAAGTTGCTATTGGCACAACGACCTTTACCCATGAAAGTGGGAGCAACAGATTATCTTTCCCTGAAAAATACTGAAAATATCTTATGGATACACACATGTGTATGCTTATGCATGTAAGTACATATATAACATTTACTCAAACCACACATGACATGCTCAGAACAAGGATAAAAATGGAGACAGAGCTAAAAATCCAAGGTCAGGTGCTCAATGGGGATCACTTTGCTGCTAATTTACATCATCTGAAGGGCTGAGCCAAGGATTGCAAGCTGATGGGACCCTGTTAACATGTGCTCTGGCTGGTCATTGCAGTTGATAGGCAACCAAATAGCAGGAGGTTTCAAACCTCTTTCCCTGGCCCTCCCTTGCAGATGGCTGGGCTAATGGGACAGGGGATGCGGGGAGCAGCTTCCTCATCCTCCAGAAATAAATAATCACTCCCCCAGCCTCTGTGAGCGGAGCGGAGATTTAATGTGCTGACAGCCCGCATTTTTTACCTTTAGTCAATACAAGAAAGGCCCCAAGACTATGATTCCCAACATCTGGATTCCATCAATATGTGATCTGTCATGATGTATCGGCATCTCCCCCCTCTCCAGATTGAGCAATGCAGCTGGTTTTATTAATACGTCAAATACATTATCCATGTAATACACTTGTCTGCCTCTGCCCTCCCGCTGCTCCTGCACAGCAGATTTGAATGTATGATGAATCAGTTTGCATTACACGTCTGTACGTCATAATTTGTCAGGATTAATAGAACTGTGTGTGGGGGGGGGTCGGAGCAGGAGGGAACGCGTCATATGTGTTTAGTGCAGAGATGTCTGTATCACTTATTTATCTCCGATCAGGCCGCTGGGTTCCCGGAAAGCTGCGAGCGCAGCACGTCTGGGAATCGCTGAGCAACCCGGAGTGCTCTCACAAGTGAAGCCCTGCCCACTGGCTGCCCCAGCTGTGGAGCTGCAGGGAAAAGAGCAAGGAAGGTATTTAGGGTGCCTCAGACACATTGGGATTTCCACAGCCCTGCGCGCTGTGTCAGACACCAACAGCAGACACACAAAGAAGGCGACACAGGGCTCCCAGTCTTCCTCCTGGCTCTGCCAGAGACTTGTTACGTGATCCTGAAGCACAACTTCTTCACTCAGTTTCCCCATGCATGACATCTACCTCTACCTTCACCACTGATTCCCTGCCGGACTTGCAGAAAGTAATTTATTTTCACTTTGCAAATGACTTTTGGTCTCAGTTACTTATGGGGAAGAGGCGCTGGGAGCTGGGACCCATGTGCCAGTGATGACCATGTCCAGAGCCAGCTGATGCAAGCTATGCTCTCCCTGAGATCCAGGGAAATGTGCCCAAGAAATGGGTTGGGGCTTGGCAGAAGGCACTGGTGTCGTCCTCCCTTTGCATACAGCGCATTTGTTTGTAGCTCTGCAGCTGGACTTTGGTTTGCCCCTGTAAAACACCGATTTCAGCTATAAACTTTATTTACAGTACATTATACAGGATTTAGTGGGACCCATAAAGACCAGAGCACAGAATTACCTGTGCCATTCCTTCCCAGCAGTGACCCAGCAAGACCAGCGGAAGCAGCCTGCAACGGGCACGCAGGTTTCTCCACCACATCAGCCATCCAACACAGAGAACCACAACCTATGTCCCTAGGGGCCCCAGGGGCTGCCCACCCCAAGGTCTGATACCCTGCCCAGAGCATCATGTTAGATGTCTCTCAGCTTGCTCGTAATGAGCTCATACATCCACCCAGGACAGCCCAGCGCCACACAGAGCTCCTGTCTTGTGTCCTGGAAGCAAGACAGCCCCGTCAGTGCTACGCTCCATCTCATTAGGACTGCCTCTCACCTGGACTATTTATACTGGTCATTAGTTAGTCTCTGTTGCCCAGAGTGGCATGGCCAAAAGGAGGCGTGAGATCTCCCTGCTGTCCTTGTGCTGGGTTCTCACCCCAGTGCTGATGGTAACATTTCTGGGACCACAGCATCCAGTCCCAGATGGCTCCCCATGAGCTACGAAGCTGCCCATCTTGGTACACTGAAATCAGGGATTTAGGGATATGGAGCAGGGACCACCTGCCTCAGCATCTATAGGAGCTGAAGTCTGGTCAAATGGGAGAGAGGGGCGAGCAGATCTCAGTGTGCTAACACACCTCCCCGCTGCCCTCTGCACTTGTCCAGCCCATTTCAGTTCCACTGCATGAATTGAAATTGGTAAGGGACCACATTAAAGCCCTGCACAGACTAAATACAATGTCAGATATCAGTGTTATCGTTAAATATAAAGGGTCTTGAGTGAAGAACAGTGATACTTTACAGTATTATCATTGCTGATACTTGGCTTGTAGCAAAGCTCAGCAGAAATGTGGAGTTAAAATACTTATCAAGGTGCTGATGGCAGCATATCCATGGTAAGAACCCCTGCAAATGGCTTATGACACACCCCCCCCCCCCCGGCCCAGAGCATGGCAGAGCACCCCAAATCCTGCCTCTGCATCGGGGGGGCTCGGTAACTGCTAAGGACAAGGCTTGCCCCATCTGCCTCTAACCATGGCCTGGCAAAGAGCCCTGGCTGCCCAAAAATAGCAATGCTGTCCCTCCTTGCAAGGGCCCCTGAAGGCCACTTCTCAGCTGGCCCCACCACCCTGCTGAAAGGGTTTTGCTTGGGCAAGAAATGGGCTTCTCAACCAAAGCAAACAGGGACTTTTTCATTGGAAAACTGAAAAAAACCCCATTATTTTCCCTTTTTTGTTCTCCAGAAGGGCCAGGGGAAGTCCTGGCTGAGCAACCTCTCCTACCTCTAAAACCCAGACCTTGCTGCAAGCCCCAAACCCAGCCCCTTTGATGGTTCTTTGGGGTGATCTCAACCTACTCTTCTGCATGGAAACACAAGCCAAAGGGTCCCCACATGTCCCCAAGGGTCCCCAGGGCTTCCCTTGCTGGGGCCACTATGCAGCTCATCCACACCAGGGCTTGGTGCCATTGTCTCTCTACTGTGGTCTGGGGGATGCCACAGTTCTGTCCCCTCCCTGTGGCTACGGCCCTATTCCCCTCCTCCTGGTACTGCTTCCCCAGTGAGGCTGGAGGACGTGACGTCAGAGTCCCTTAATGGGCAGCAGTCACCTCGCTTTAATAACAGCTCCCAGAAACAATTGTACATTTACAACACAGCGAGCGAGCTTGGCACGCTGAGCCTGCTCCCTTTCCAAGCCTTAATTTGATTTTGACATATTGGCTTGAGATTAAAGGGCTCTCATAAAAAAAAGAAGAAAAAAAAGACCAAAAAAACCCAAACACACACATACATCCAGCCCCCCCACCGCCCCCTTTTCAGGGCTCAAGCAAAAGTGCTAACATTGTAATATTTTAAGTAGAGAAAATCCAAGTGTGCTTTACCCCCTGCTGGCTCTTATGCTGGGCTTATAAAAATTAAGTGGAAACCTACACAGCTGTAGGCTATAAATCCTTTGTCGCTAACATAGCCAGGCCTGGTACCTGCCTCAAAAAAAAAAAAAGAAAACATGAAAATAAAGGCAAACTCTAAGAAGCAAGCAACCAAAAGAGATGCACAGGGCTGGCGGGGCTGGGCATGCTGGGACTGGCCATCAAGGCCTGGGGACTTTCCCCTGGCCAGGGTATGGTTGGGAGGAGAAGCGAGGAGGGAGGAAAGTGCCAGAGCACCAAGGAGAGCGCAGCAAAGCAGTAAGAGCCCTCTCGGCTGAAGATCAATTAGCATCAATTACTGACTTCATTTAATTGTCGTAGAAGATGAATTTGTCATTTTTAGTCTGGAATTAATGGGAGACCTTCAACTTTCCCTTGGCAGCCCCAGCAGGTCACTGAGTATTTTTTTTTCTCCTTTTGCACGGGGGAGAAACGTGACAGTGGAGAGGAGAGGCAAGAGCCGCTAATGCCGCACGGGTACCCATCTCCACCCATCTCATCCACTGCCATCCCACGCACGGCACCATGGTGGCAGCCAGCCCCGGCAGCTGACCGGCACTAGCGGCACAGCTGGTGCCAGTGCCCTGGCCAGCCCTCGTGCTGTGCCTGGCAGCACTCCCACCACCACCTTTCTTGTTTTCTTCCTTCATTTTTTTTGGTGCCTTCCACTTTTTCTCCCCTTTTCCGTTTTCCTCCAGAAATTAATTTTGCAGTCGCGGGCTGTGAAGTGTTTACATTTTCCCCAGCAAACAGGCGACAGTAAACAATGAACGCTCGCAGATGAAATTGAATTTATAACTGCATTATGGGGCCAGATAACGCCCCAAAATAATACAACGATAAGGAAATTCGATTTGATTGCCGCCACGAATCAGCTTGGGCCCATCTGCAGCCGGGGCCTCCCGTAATAATTTTAAATTGGGTTTGTAAACCTTATTTGTCCTTAAATATTTCTGTCATTTTTCATTGCCAGAGACAGATCCTTGGGTGCAAGGCGGCAGATTGGCCCCGCTGGAGCCGTGCCGGTGTGCAGGCAGAGGGCCGGTGTGGGTGCCCAGTGTGCCGAGCGGGTGCTGGGGCCGGCGGTGACAGCCACTCATCCTATCCATCACTGTGTCGACAGCCAGGGAGGAATCTCGGGCAGAAATTGAGTTTGCCTCACAGGGGACAATTGAACAAATTAATAGACCATTAGCCAAGCGGTGACCTGAGAAATGAGGGTGCTCAAGCTCCCCACAGGTTTAGCAGGGAGGAAGGGGAGAGGTGATGGAAATCCCATGAGTGCCCCAAGGGGATGGTCCCAGCGCCCTGGGATGTGATGGGAGATGCGAGTGGGAAGCCATGCTGAGTGTCTGTCGTGTCTCACTTGCAGCCCAGCACCGGCTCACCCAAAACCAGCTGTGCTGGTGTGCAGTTGGCATGGCAGGAGGGACACGGGGTTCTGGTGGGTCGGAGATGGCATGAGGGGCTGCGAGGATGATCCACAGTAAAATAAAGGGAGTGTCAGGCAGCAGTAAAGAAGAGGGTAGGGAGAAGGGGAATAAAAAACCCAATTCTTCCTTGTTCCTGAGAAATCTCCTGCAGAAAGCCATTGTACCAAAGTGCTGCATGAAATGGTACTGCAGTATGCACAAGACAGCTTCCAGGTCCACAGGGTTCAGGGGCACAGGACATCTCCCAGTCCTGGTGGGTGACAGGCTCATGGTTACTCCCAGGCAGGACACTGGGCATCTGCATGTCTCAGCCCTCTTCAGACCACGAAGGATGTTGAAGTGGGAAAGGGCTGGGCGATCCCTGTGTGGATGTTGTGGAGGGTTAATCCCAGGGAGGACACCTCCTCCTCCCTCCAAATGTAGCCAGGTGCCCTGTGCAGCAGCTCTCCTCTGCGGCCTCCCCTGAGCTTGCCTGTATCATCACCATTCATTATCCAAATGACTATATTTATTAAGTCCCCTGCCAAGGCATTACAGAGTGGTCTGTAACAGAGATTAAAAGCAGAATAAAACACCAACGTGATCTTTTTTCAAGTAAACAAAACGATAAATAGCCTCAACACTGGCTTCCAGAAACACACAAGCTGCGGGAAGGATGCCAAATTCATCGCTGCCACAACACAAACACACTTATGCCTGCAAACGCCCCACTCTCAGAGGTGGGGATCAGCCCCAAATGTGTGCTTCTGCTTGTCTGGATGCTCCCTGCGCTGAAGACCCAGTTGGTGGGGGAACACCTTCACCTGCCCTGCCCTGGACAGCTGTCCTGCACCATCCCACCTGGGCTGGGATGCTGAGCCCCATGGGAATGTCCTGCCCTTTCTGTGCTCCTATGACTTGCAGGGCAGGGACAGCTCAGGGACACTCCTCTGCTGGAACCAACAGCCTGCTGCAAAGGCAAGCATAAGCCAGGCTACTTTAGTGACTGTGCCAACCCACTGACCCCCATGACACCAAGGCACTACAGGCCGGGGCAGCAGATGGGTGGACCTCCACTGTCATGGTGGCATTTGCCAATGACTGGGGCAGCAATGGGATGCAGCAAGGAGACATGGCTCCTAGCTCCTGCCCACTCAGGTCTGCAGAGAACAGCATCAGCCCCAGCAGCACAAGGCTGCTTGGTTCTTATTTTCAAAGGTATTATTTTAAGACTTTGGAATGAGGTGCTTTATGAGAAGGCACCCGGTTTCCTTTGTCTCTGCTGGAGATAGTCAGATAGGATGTATATTCTGTAAAAACATGCACTCACTTCCACTCACAGGTTACCTTCTTTCTGAGAGCTGTAAGGGTTTCAATTACTGGATTCTGGGATTTAGTGCCCAGGGCTTTTTGGTGTGCGTTAGATTTATTAGAAGGTTTAGTACCAGCGGAGGATTCACGCATTTACTCCCAGGAGCCTGGCTTCCGTTCACAAACCCTAAATCACAAGCTGAGATGGGCTATTGTCACTTACGACATTAGCATGGTTAACGTATGCGGGGATGATTAATAGTGATATACATGCAGCCTCCCCTTCTTCCCCAACGCCGCATCTCTGCCACCTCTGTCCAAGCTGGGGGCTGTGAGGGGTGCAGCCTTTGCGGGGAGAGCCATGCTGCACCCCCTTCCTGTGAGCCCTGGGTGCTCAGCACCACCCCAGCACCAACAGAACTACCAATTCATGTTGTATTTTTTAATTATTATTATTATTTTAAAGATGAAATGTTGAAGGCACTTGAGGGACAGAGGGCTTTCTGCTGAGGCACAGCTATGGGAACCAGCTGCAGATGCTGGCTGGGAGAAGGGGAAGGTGCACAAGGGGTAGAAGGATGCTGGAAGGAGGGGAACATTGCAGGTTTGCAAAACCTGTGGAAAAAATTCTAAGAGTAAATGCAACCTTCCCTGGCAGAACCCTCCCACCCCTTCCCAAAGGACACCTCAGGTCAAATCTGCCACTGGATGAAAGAAAAGAGAAGAGAAGAGAATGGTTCCTTTATTAAAGAGGGAGCAGCCAAATGAGCCAGCCCCTCTGATCCAAGAAGATCTTCCCTGAAAAATCCCATGGGATTATGCCATCCATCTGCCCAGCTCGCCTCACACCTGCATGAGCAGTGGATACACATGTTGTGGTCCTCCCTATTGCCCCAGGAGGCTGGCAACAAGGCTAAAACTCATCACACAAGTGGTCTCCCAGCACCTTGGGAATGCAGCAGCCTCTGCACTGTGGGCGCTGCATCGTGCAGGGGCGGGTATCCGAAGCTCAAGGCAAGCCCTTGGCTGTGCTGCACACCAGGGGAGACACGACTATGCTCCTAACGAGCAAGATCCTGATGGCTTTTGTCCTTTTTCCAATACTGTGTTACTTACCTTCCTTCTTTTTTAATTAAAGCAGCCCCAGCTGATTTTACAAGCTCGCCGCTGCTTCTCTCCCAGTCTCTGTGTCTCTCATATGCTTGAGTGCTAGTATTAATTATTAGAGCCAATTTACTGTTTATACTCTGATGTTTTAACTAATTACCACTAATGGCAGACACCAGTGGGCAATCAACTTCATTTAGTTCCCAGTGCAAACCACTCATTACCATCTGAGGGGGGAAAGAGAGTGCATGGAGGGATAAATAAAGACGGAGCTACATGGGCAGTGGGTGCCTGGGACTGGTGGTGTGGTGTTGGGGAATGCACCTGCTTCCCTGGGCAGCCACTTCGGCAGGGCTCCGGGGGAGGATTTAAAGCTCCAGCACATGTGGAGGGGCAGCAGGGGAAAGCTGCTGTGTGCAACTGCTCTATGTTAAGATTGCTGGTACTTCATGCCATGTGCTAAGCCTTGCCTTGTCACTAGGGAAAGGCTCTAAGCCTGACACAGCTACAGTTACAGGAGAGCAACGTGCCTCCTTCCTTGTGTGGTAAATGGCTCCTCTTCCCTGTTGGGTTTCATCCCAGGATGCAGCCCAGGGGAAATGCAGCCCCTGCTCGTGTTCTTGGCTTGGTGTGATGCCAGATGGAGCCAGGTTTCCTGAGTCCCAGGTGCATCTGGTGTTAATCCTGCTGTGAGAGGTACGGTGGGTGATGTGAAGTCAAGATGAGCTGGGACTGAAAGGCCCTTAAGCTGGGCTTCCTACTGTCTGGAGCTGAGCTTTAAGCCTGAGTTAATGAAGCTTAGTCATGGAGCTAATTTAGCTGTTTCTGTGTGTAGTGATATTGTTGATGCTAATCCTTCCTTAACATGAGTGTATCCCTCAGCCTAACTTGTGTCGCTGTCTACTTGTTCCCTTTGGAGTCCCAGGAAAGCCACTGAGGCACAGGTTGATTGCCCTGCACTTCAGAACTAGTGCAGGAGCCCACAATGTTAAAAGCATGTAAACTTCAGGTGGTACAACTGTCCTGGCTGTGCTCTTTCTTCTCTGCTTTGGATGAAGAAACAAACATAAAGTGCAGAAAGGGGCCTGCAAGGAGGGATGATGGGGTGAGATGACTCTACCAGAGCTGGGCTGACGCTGCAGCTCCAGGAGAACCCTTTGGTGGGCACAGCTCAGAGCAGAGCACCAGGGACTGAGCTCCCAGGCATGCCCATACGTGGCCAAGAAACACCTCTAGAAAAAGTTACATCCAGATCCATTTGCCTCCTATGGCAAGACCTCTTAACCTTGTACCTGGGACAAACATCCAGCCAACTGCATTTGTGGTTCTGGAGACCTAAACTCCTCCAGTGTGAACTTTTCCAGGGGACAGATACAGCTCTAATGACCTGCCAGCTCATTACCAGTAGTGGGAGTCCTGCCCTAACAAAAGGGACCACAGTGTTTTCACAGTTCACAATCCACTGTCGTGATGTTAGTGCAGTGATGCTGTAACAGTGGCATGAGTCTAGCTGCAGGGATGGAGCTGGGCACCACCTTTCCAAAGGGATCTCCAGTCTTTCTCTCTCCCTTTCCCCTTTCTCTTATTCTTTTAGTCCCTGATTCGCCCTGTTGAAATCCTGCTTTTGAATGGGAGGCAGGGGGGTTGGAGACCTGCTCTGCAGTGGTGGGGACATAGTCGCCTGTCTTGCAGAGGAGGGGGTTATGACTATGCACACATCTGAAATGTAATTGCTGTCAGCTCTCTCCATTCTTGCAGCACGAGGCCTTTAATCTCTCCCACCAGACCCATCGGCCCTGATATTGCAGCTCCAGAAAGGCTGGTTTTATGTACTTTAACCCTGCGACCTTTACAAATCCCATCATTCCAATCAATACGTCTCATTAGCGTTAGGTAAATGTATGGGATGGACGGAGAGCTGTGCTGGGAGAAACCTGCAGAGGGTGGAGTGGGAAGTGCTCCCGCCTGCCCACTCTCAGAGGGCAGCAAGGCCCCACCACACTCCCCAAGATGCTGGGGGCATCCTTCCCCCCGCAAGCAGCCTTGCCCTCGAGTATCCTTCCCCCCAGATGCACACCTTGGTCCAGTGAGAGAAGGCAGCCAACTAATGCAGAGCATGAAACAAAGTCCCTGTGAAGCCAACTGTGGAGTCAAGAGCCCAAGCTGTTAACTGGACCAAGCTGTTGGAGTCATTTTTTTCTCTCTCCTTGGGAAGGAGACATGTTTTACAGCTTTCCCCTATGTCGGCTAAATGAAAACACACACGGCCTGTAGCAGGTGATGCGAAAACAACATGGGGTGTGCATGGGGCTGCCTGCCATCCTTGCCTGTTGGGCAGGGGAGCTGCCAAGGAAGGTAGTTACTGTGGATGGCAGGACAAAGCTAAGCAGTGGGGTGAAGAAATAAAATCTCTGTCACTTCCCATGAAAATGAAGGCTTAATCCATGGAGAAGTGTGAGTTTACAGCAGGTGAGTCCCTCACCAGCACAGGAATGCTAGCAGTGTTAAGTGGGACCAAGCCATGGTTTCACAGGGCATCAATCAACCAAGCATGCTTCAAAAAAAGCATGAGGCTAATCCTGCCCTTGGGAAGGCTGGAGGTGGGGTAGCGTTGCAACCCAGTTTTTACTGGGGAGGGGACTCCCTTCCCCCTGGATCAGTGTGTCAGCTGGCAGGGCTGTAAATACTATTACTGCCCATAAAACTACCCAGCTCTCCTCCAAATCCTGCTCAAACGCTTGACTCGGGTGACCCACTGGCAGCAGTAGATCCCACAGGACCAGGCGTTTTGGGGAGTGTTACTGCTGTAGCACACCCAGGGTGGGGAGAGCCTACCCTGCCATGCCTGTCTCCTTGCTCACAATGCTGCCACCAAGGTGTGGGGTGGCTTCCCAGAGGACCATGGGACCTCAACACTGCTGGCTCACCCACGCCATGCGCTTCACAGCTCTGCACCATACCAGATCAGTGTCCCAGAGCTTGAATGGAACTATCCATGCTTAAGCAAATTCATCCCTGGCGTATCCAGCTCCTCAAAAGGAAAGAAGATGAGTTTAAGGTATTTTCCTCTCAGCAGGGCAGGCTGGGGTGCAGGAGGAGGTGAGGGTGCCTTCCTCAACCTTCCTAGGCAAGGCAAGATTTTAGTGGCAGCTGGAGCTGGGTTTGGTTTCTGAGCTCTGCTATCCCCATCTGCAGAGCCAGCACGTTACTGCAACCGTGCTTGGCTCACCCCGGCTGTAAAACTGGCCTCATGAATCCAGAGCACAAAACATATTCTATGCATACACTTATTTCTGCAAGAGCCTACAAAAGCAAGGGCTTAAAAACCATGGGCAAGCTCTGCTTTTTCACATTAGCGAGGTTTTGTAGAGGTGTTTCCATGAGGTTTAGACTTAGTTCTGGGCCAAATACACCTCTCGCTGGAGTGTGAGACAGCCAGATTTGTCCCTGTGCTCGAGGGGATACACAGAGCTGGGTCTGCAACGTTCCCATGTATTCAGGGTGGTTTGGAGACCTGGTTCATGTACTCCCTCTTCCCAGCATGGGTGCCTGCTCTCCGCGTCTCCTTGTTGCTCCGTTCGTCAAGGCTCTTCGGCAAGACCTCAGACTTGTTGACAAGCACTAAAGTCTGCGGCGGCGTGAAAACCATTTAAACACTAAGCCCCACTCAGCTTTAGCGAGATGACTACACAGCACAGGATCTTAGCGCAGGCCCTGGCAGGAGGCAGAGGGAAGGAGAAATTAATAAATCCTCCAGCGGGGCCAATTTCACTTGACCTGACACTGCTCCTCCTGGAATTAAACAGGCAAGTCCCAAGGAGCCTCTCCAGAGCCATGGGCTGCTCAGCACTGTGCCAGCACCTCTGCCCACTGGCTCCCTGGCCACCACGCTGGGAGCAGCCATGAAACCTGGGTCTGGTCCATGACAGGAAAACTCAGTCCATAGCTTCAGAGCTGTCCAGCAGAACAACGGTCAAGTCTGATAAAGCTCCCGCTCTGCAAGTCCCCAGCTCTGCAGTACATCAGGGTGCCTCGCCCTGGCTAGGAGCCCCCAACTGTAGGGCATCCATGTGCAGGGGGCTTTTTCCTGTGTGGAGCCAGCAACAAAACCTCTTAGGCAGCCGCAGACCTTCAGCAAGCCTTTTAGAGCAGTGCTGCCCTCCTCGGCACCACAGTCCCAGCCTGGCCATCCCCACCTGGCAGCAGGGCATCCCACACAGCCCTGACAAAGGGGAATGGGACAAGAGGGTGGAAAGCTAACTCATCCCCCAGCCGCACAGTTATGGGAAGAGGACGGAACAGAGGCCTTGCTGCAGGCTTTAACCTTCTTGGGCTTGTCCACTGGAGGAAAGATAAATGGGAGGAGAGATACTGTAGATAGAGAGAGAGATTGGTGGGTTCAGAGATGCAGGGGGCTGCAGCAGCCTTAGATTCTTTCTGTGTCTTTGCAAGGCCAGATGACATTAGAATCCCAATCAACAGCTGTTAATAAAACATAGGGGAGAGGCAAGAGGGTTAGAGGCAGTGCATGCTGCAGGGCTCTGGGGGAGCCAGGTTACAGCTAAGGGCACTCAATGCTGCCACTGTCTAGTCTAGCACTGCCCAGAGCACATCAGCTTATTGGCTCCCTTTTCCTTATCCACTGGAAAAGCTGCTTTTGGATAGTAAGGGAAACAGAGGGAATTCCCAAAGGTCTGGAACCCCCCCAGCTCCCTGTCTGCCCTGTTGACTCCTGTGTGCATGTCTTGTTCCTGTGCTGCACCCCTCTGAAGGGCTGGGGCTCAACCCTGTCTGGGGTAAGCGGGAAGATGAAGATAGCTGCAGACGTGTTATTCTGTTCACTCCTGCTCTCTCTTGGCAACGTTCGGCCTTCTGGGCTGCTCTTCTATGTGTGCCCCTCACCACCACACGTGGTCTGGATCTGCAGGACCCATTCTTTCCCTACATTTCATCCATGCCACCAGGAGCTCTTCTTCCTGGTAAGGAGCTGGGTAAGGAGCAGGGGCAGCCCTGAGGCTGGGAAGGTAAAGGAGAACTGATTCTGGTCATCACTGGAGAGAGCAAGAAGGTGCTCAAAGTGCTGGGACCTCACCCCAGAGCCACTGCTGCCTCCATGCTGTCTCATCCTCACTCTGGCTGTGCAGAAATCTGGCCCTTACTCAGCCCAGCATTTCAGTCCCAGCCATTACAATGACAAGGATGATAAGAGAATCTTATCACAGTGCTCAGCATCGATCTGAAGCCGAGCCCCTTCCCCACAGTCCTTCTCCTCCTCATGCTGCTGGAGCAGTAGTTGATGCCGCTGAAGGACTCAGCAGTAGAGCTTCTTGGAGAGCAACGACAACAGTTTGGGGTTCAGATCCCTCTGGAGATATGTCCCTTCAGCCTAGAAGCTTTAGATGTATCCTCCTGCTGCAGACAGAGGACAGGGCAGGAACCAGGATGCCTGGGCTCCTTCCTGCCACATGTCTCCTGAGAGACCTGCTCCCTGTCCCCAAGATGCAGGAGGGGCCTGGAGGGTACTGTGAGCCTCCATCCAGGGGAACCTGGGCCAAGGGCTATGGCCTCCCAGCTGAGACAGGATCTTGTCCTCCTACTTGTGCTCAGGGGAAGAAAGGAGAAAGTCCTGCTGACCCCACAAGAGACACAGGGAGCAGCCTGCAGTCCTGTATCCCAAACTTGGGGGATCCCAAACCTGTATCACTGCACCCTGGTTTTACTGCAGCCCTCCAAAGACTTGTCACTTTCTGCAGCTCAGCATGGCCTGCCTCCACTCCAATCTGCTTCCCCACTGATCCTGCCCAACCACTCATGCTTGATGGGGGTGGATCCTGCCCTCCTACATGTGGCTGATGGGGACAGTGCTTGGGAGGGAGTCATTTCCCGCTGGGTGTCCCTTACGATGAAGCAGAGGTGGCACACAAGTTTCAGTGAGGTTAGGGCTGATCTAGCACAGCTGTCCAGTCTCTCAATCTCTCCCTGCAGCCACCACCTCTACCATTTACAAATACTCAGTTCCTCCCACCAGTCTCAAAACATGTCCAGCTTCCTGCTTGGAGCAGTCCTCAGAGACACACACCAGCTCAGGCTTCCACCTTTCAGTTTCCTCCTTCTCAGCTCCAGGATGGCCAGTGGGATGTTGTGTGCCTGGGACGGAAGGCAGAGGACCTGACAGCACAACTGCCTGCACTGAGGCTGCCCTGGGCAGCTGGCACTGCAGCTCCCCAATTCTTGGGGATACCTTGGCTCAAATGCATGCACCCACACCTGCTGGAGCAGGACCTCAGCCACTGCTGGGGGAAGTGAGGCACAGGTGGGTTGTGGGCTCACATGGCTGCCCAACAGAGCTGCCGAGAAGACCAAGACATCTTGGTCTGGATCTGAACAAGGAGCTATGGCCCCTCAGAAACCTTGAAGCCCCAGCAGCTCTGGCCATGCAGATGTTGGAAGTCCTCCCTTTCCTTCCAGAACTGTCTCTGGGAAGAGCAGAAGCACAAGGCGGTGGCAGGGGAAGCATGTGAACAATCGGTGCTTGTGCAGAGGCAAAGAAAGGCCCTTCTTGTCGGCGGGTGCAGTCGGGGTGAGCCCGGGGACATCACAGGATGGCACCCCAGGTATCCCAGCTGTGCCGCCTCTCCAGCCCAACAGAGAGGGGGCTGTTGTGGGCCCAGCCCCGGCACAGGGTGTCACCGCCTGCCTTGGTTAGCAGGGATGCTCTCTCTTTGTGCCTGCTGGTTTCTGCTCTGCTGACCTGCTTTGCTCCCTCCGCTGGTGCCATCCATCAGTTCTGGCAGCCCCGTCAATTCCAGGGCTCTGTGATGGCATTCCCCAGGGGAAAAAGCACTTTCTTTTTTAAGGGAAAGGAGAAGTATTTTCCCTCCTGGCAAGCTGCTAGGCTCCCTTCCTCCCCTCCTCAGAGACATCAAAACCTCGACCCAGCCCAGGAACAGCATGTGCCCCAGCATTCAGCCCAGCCCCAGCCTCCCCACTGGCTGCCAGGAGGCAGAAGGGCTGTAGTACCTGCAGTGTTCCCAGACAGATGTGCAGTGTCCCCGGGGCAGATGTGCAGTGTCCCAGGGGCAGATGTGCTCCAGCAGCCTCCCTGCCCCGGGGCCTTGCTATTGCAGGTACCAGGCAGGCGGTGGCAGCCTGACCCGCAGGTCCGGAGGGTAAGCAGCCATGCCAAGCTGGCAGTAGCTGGGGGAAATCTGCCTGGCAGTGGCCAAACCTTTGCATGGGACCTTATCAGGGTTGGCTGCAGCAGCAGCAGCTCAGGGAAGGTGGTCTTGCATATGCCCCATGTCCCACTCACCAGCCTGGCAGGCAGTGGTGGGGACACGATAGAGATGCCAGGGCAGCTGCCACTGGCATCTGGATCAGGCTGTGGAGGATGACACCGCTACCCAGATGAGGATGGGGCAGGGTGTGTTCAGACCTCCATTCCTGAAAGCCCTTCTCCAGCAGATGGTTAGTTTGAAGCATGTGCTGGGGGGGAGGGGTGAAACCTCCAGCAATGCCCCATGCCTGACTGCCTGCCATGAGTCTGTAGTGCTGGAGACTACCTACAGCCGAGCAGCAGGAAAAAGCAGGATCCTGTGGACAGCCTTCATCCCTTCCTCCCTGGGCCAGGGCAAGCCATGCAGCATTGGACATTGACCCAGCTCTCCCCAGCCCCAACTCGTTGTCCCAAGGTCCAGATGTGAAGTAGGGACCCAACCATTACCAGGGCTTTTTGCCTTTGCCCTGCCAATCCCACCTCAGCAACAGAAACATCTGCCTGACCCCTACATACAGTGCTCAGCTCCTAATAGTCCTGACAATTCACAAAAAACCAGGGGCATTAAATATTAATTATATCTATTTGGATTTTTAAAAAAAATTATTACTTGAGTTAAAAGGTAAAAAGGAGCAGAGCAAGAGACATCGCTGCTCCATGGGGCAAGCAGGGCTGAGCATCCCCGGCCGTCCTGAGTTGTCAGCTGGGCAAGGATGGAGGGGCGTACCCACTGTGAGCACAGTACAGGGTGATACACATGGGCCTTGGGATGGGGCTGCCATGGGAAGGGGCTGCCATGGGAAGGGGCTGTGAGGGGGCCATGACAGTGAAGGGGTGCAGAGCAGGCAGCGGGGTCTCAGGGCACATGGCAGGTACTCGCTTAGCTGCTGCACTGGCAGGACCTGGCCTGCCCCAGCCTGTGGGCTTTTAATTTACTGCTTTCCTTTTACCGTAAAACTGAAAGGGGAAGGTGCACCCTTTAATCACTGCCTCCGGGGCCCCGCCTGAAACCACACAGAGACCAAGTGAAGGCTAGGAGTTAATGCTCCTTCCGACACCTTTTTATGATTCATGGGCCTGACCTTGAGCCATAAACCGCTCAACCTCCCCGCCACACTGGCAGTATTTACAGCCTGCAGGGGCCACTGCGCACAGCCACCGATGCAGATCCACGGTTGCGCACGCCGGCACAGGTATGTACCCAGCCAGGGATGCAACAGGTAGAATCATAGAATGGTTTGGGTTGGAAGGGATCTTTAAGGCACATCTAGTCCAAACCCCCTGCAGTGAGCAGGGACATCTTCAACTAGATGATGTTGCTTAGAGCCCCATCCAACCTGACTCTGAACGTTTGCAGGAATGGGGCATCTACCACCTCTCTGGGCAACCTGTTCCAGTGTTTCAGCACCCTTACTGTAAGAAATGTCTTCCTTATATCTAGTCTACATCTAGCCTCTTTTAGTTTAAAACCATCACCCCATGTCCTCTCGCAACAGGCCCTGCTAAAAAGGCTGTCCCCATCTTTCTTATAGGTCGCCTTTAACTGCTGAAATGCCGCAATAAGGTTTCCTCAGAGTCTTCCCTTCTCCAGGCTGAACAACGCCAGCTCTCTCAGCCTGTCATCATAAGAGAGGTGTTCCAGCCCTCTGATCATTTTTGTGGCCCTCCTCTGGACCCACTCCAGATGCGCAGGCTGGGACGGGTACACAGCCAGGGATGCCCACACGGATGGGCAGCCGTGGATGGATCCTAACGCAGCACACGGAAATGCACATCATGCACTAATGAATCCAAGTTTCTGCACACTCATACATGCACACAGAGGCTCAGACACCCTCATTGGGCAGCACCTACAGATGCATGCAAGAAGCATGTTTGCATGCAGGGAGGTGTGCACCCACATGCCCACTGGCTGGGCATTTGTCCCCAAACACTGGGCCATGATGAGGGGCTTTCTCCTTGCCACAGAGGGACCAGCACTGTGGCTGTGGGGCCAAAGGGGAAGGGGCCAGGCTGAGCTGGCACACCCCAGCCCCACCAGCACCCTGCAGCACAGGTCCTGCACCCCAGCAGGAGCAAAAGCTGCTGACACATGAACTGCCTTGGTGATAGGTCCTGGCATCAGGGTCTATCCCGTGCATCCCACCGGCTAGGCAGCCCTAGGTCTTGCTCCACAGGGGAGACGCATGAAAGACTACACTGGTGCAAACTGGAGCAGGGTGAGGTCTACTGGTTAAAGCAAAAGGTGGCTCTCTGGGTAGGCTCAGACCAGCCAGCTCCTTGCTTTATGCCTCAGTTTCCCCACTGCCACAGCAGGAAAAACAATCCTGACCCATCATGTTTGCATGGAGTTGAGAGCCAATCTTGTTAATGTTTGCGAAGTGGGTTTGGCTCCTGTGATAGAGCAAGCCAGAAATGTGAAGGTCATTATTATTATTAGTAGGATTAAAGCAATTTAACCAAGAGTGAGGGGGCACAGGTGAACATAGCAGCTGCACCATGCTCAGCAGCAACTCACACACATGCGCAACCTCA
Source organism: Coracias cyanogaster (assembly GCA_033124195.1). Classification (NCBI taxonomy): domain Eukaryota; kingdom Metazoa; phylum Chordata; class Aves; order Coraciiformes; family Coraciidae; genus Coracias; species Coracias cyanogaster. The sequence goes on along the minus strand of JAVSBS010019062.1, from coordinate 26,050 downwards.
AAATAGCGATGAATGCTATGATTATGGCTCATTTTAGAAACATTGGGCAGAAGTGGAGGGTTGCCAGAGTGCCCTCGAACACTTCTACTAAAAAAATACCCATCCTCAAGGCAGACAGGACTGATGTAGGCTGTTCCCAGAGACATCCAGAGCCCATATGAGCTGCCAGTGCCCACTCAGCACATGCACAAATCTCCCAGCATGGGCCGATGTGCATCGCTTGCCAGGACAGAGATCCTCACACACAGGCTGCCTGGTCCTCGTCAGGACCAAGACCTTCTCCTCTGTCCCCATTGGGGAACCACAGCATCAGGCAACTTGTCCAGAACAAAAATCTCCCTACTTTTCTTAAGTTTACAGGTTGTTGAATTTTTTTTCTTTCCTCCTTACAGAACAAAAGAGGGAAACAACATCCTTATCTTGGAAAGCAGAGTTCAGGAAAAAGCTACTGGTCTTTTGGGCTCAGTGAGTCCCCATTGGTAGCCTTGCCTGTCATGGAGAATTTATCAGCCAAACACAGTGCTGGTAGAATGTGCCATATAACTAGTGCATAAACAAACTTCAGCATGATAAATGCCCTGCTTTGAAGCCATAAAGTTATTAGCTAGTGGCTGTTAGCTACTGCTTAGCGTGGGATACTCTCCTTCCGTTAACCCCTTGATGCTCCATCTGCACTCAGAAGCCTGGGGAGATCTCCAGCAGGCACCATCATGCAGTGGGGAAGCATGAAGGGATACGGTGGGCAGGGATCTGTGAGAACTGCAGGAGAGAAATGCTTGCTGGGAATAGAGCTCTGAAAGCTGGCACCCCATTGCTGTCCTGTTTGAGACCTTCAGCAGTCCCTCTCCTTCCCTCTGACCCTCAAAAGGCAAATGCAGAGGGGAGCAGGGCCAGGGCAGTTACGTACGTACTCACAGCTCAGACCCTCCTGGCCTGTATCCATTTCAGAGATCGGCTCAGATGGGATTGGAGAAAGGCAGTTGTCCCTCCAGCACCCATCTCTTGTAGATGAAGTGATGCTAAGGACTCTGAAGCAAAAGCCCTAAATTTTTCTTGCAGCAGCCAGGCAACAAGCTCCAATGAGGGGTTTAGAGTTCCCTCTGCTGCCTGCAGAGCACGGCTGCCTGCAGCTCCTGATAAGCACAGTGTTACCAGAGGGGAGGAGATGCTGGAGAAGCACAGCTGTGTCCCAGGACCAGTATCGCTGGCCATGAGCCACTCTGCTGGAGATGGCTAACCAGCATCAGCAGAGCCAGTAGCCAGCAGTGCCAGGGCTCCTGTCAGCACTGGATGTGGAGAGCACCCTCCACTGTACTGGGCCAGGCTGTGACACCCCTCGAGATCCTCTGCTCCCCCAGGCCACCTCCTGCCCCAGTCCCATGGTTGGGTACTGGACTGAGGAAAGGTGCTGGGCATGCTGGGGATGGCAGCAGGTCTCTGGTGCTCAGGCCAAGGTGCAGATGGAGTTACACAGCAGCGTGGCAACTTCTTGGCCACAGCCCAGAGCCACAGTGGGAGATGCTGGTGGCTGGGCACTAATTCCCATCCCTCTCCCAGCTATGCCACCCCTGCTAGGAGGCAGGAGATGTCTCAGCAGGGCCAGCTAAGGTTCAGTGAGACACAGGGCTGTCTCAGTGCCTGTTCCTCATTAGAAGCCCACTGTTGAAGAAACTCATAATTAGAGCCCTGAGTATTAATTAATCTCCATGACCCTCCTTTCATTCTCCTTCCCCTGCTCCCACAGCTCAGGAGGTCAGCCTGGATTATTAACATGTGCAAGTAGAGGATGGCAAGCTCACCAAGCAGGTCGGCAGACCCTGGGACATATCTTTGTGTTCAGAGCAGCTGAAAGTGCCCTGTCCCACCCCACCAGCCTTCCCCACCTCCTCTCTCTCATGGCTGGACTTGGCTGGGGACAAGTCTCACTCACTTGGCACAGTCAGCAGCTTGGGGACAGCACTTAAGTGAGCTGAAACATCCCAGAATGAGCAGAGCTTCTTTTATGCTAACTCTGCCTGCACGAGCCCTTGTGGAGTGGCTGAGGGCAGACCTCCATATCCCAGGGGCTGGGTTGAGCCTCGCTGGAGACAACCAACCCTTGGAAACCTTCTGGCACAGTGGAGTGCAGGGCAGCCAGCCCAGTCCCAAATCAGCACTGAAAGGTCTTTGAGCATCCCATCACTGCTCATCCAGGCGTTGCTTGGGTCTTTAAGAGCCTCAGCACTAAGGCAACAGCCCTCGGGCATGGAGAAGACACTGAGACCTTTTGTGCAGCATGGCCCCACCATCTCAGGGTTGTCCATGCAGAGTCAGCCGCTTGGGGCATGGATAAGGCTCCTGGGAAGGCCATACTCCCTGGCAAGACACTGCCCAGGCACAATCCAAGAATGGATATGCCACAGAGAGCTGCCATGGAGCAAGAAAACAAGATATGAAAAAAATCCAAACTTTTCTGATTCCCTGGTAACCACCAACTGCTTCCCTCATCTGATTTTTTCCCTTTTTCTGCTGCAGCAATAAAAAGGGGAAAATCAACATCCAAATGATCTTGTTTATGGTGACTAAATAAGCTGCATGTGCTTAATCCGTTAGAGTTTAATGAATTTACGACTTGCTTTGGAATTTGACAAGGGCTGTAAAAGAGTAATTAACATTTATCAGTGTGTTTTTTACACACACCCTGCCCTCCTCCCATCTCCCTTCCCTCCTCCTGCCGCCTGTCGCAAAGCAGAACTGGGTATCGGGGGGAATATAAAAGTGATCAATTAATTTTTAATAATCTCAGGGAAAGATTGTAGAGTCACAGTATGAACTCAGGGAGTGTCAATAAACATGCCAAAGGTTGGTGTCCCCCTTCCCAGCGCTGCTGCAGAGGAATGTGGGCGGCCAGGGAGGGGACGGGGCTGTGGGGACAGCACTTTGGTGAACCAGCCCTCCACCCTTTTCCTTCTCTGTCACACTCCATTGGCCTCCAGAGAAGCCTTCTGCCACCAACACAGTGGCTTCTGGGACAGGAGCAGAGCAAGCAGAGGTCCAGTGGCAAGTGTGGTCCCCATCTAACACCTCAGTAGTAGTGATTTGGAAGCACAAGCCCAATACCTGTGCTGGCTGATAGCTCTGTCCTGATAGACCTGAACCTGTTGAGAGTGACGCCAAGTCCTCATCACCATGACCGTGGGGCAGCCAAACATCTAAGTAGATGGAGAGTGTGGCCAGCCCCTGCTGTCACCCTGCTGTCGCTCGACACAGGTGGCCGCTGCTGTTTCAGCTCTATTAGACATGAGGGGGTATCAGTACTGACCCCCGACACAAGTGAGAGGCTTACACCTCGCTCATGCCTGGCCCTCCCAGCTGCTCAGCTGCCATTAAGCAGGGCTGCAAGCAGGGATGCAATTTGGGAGCTGCAAGGGGACAACCCCAGGCTTCCCTGCCACCAGTCTGAGGGCACGCTAAACCTGACGTAAGGATCCCAGGGGATTTCTGTGGTGGGAGCCCAGCATGCCCTGTCCTGGTCCACCTCCCTCAGCAGCCCTGGGGAGCAAAGCCAGGAGGAGCCACAGCCATCACCTTCCCAGTAGGTAGAACACGTCCCCTGCTGCTGTGACTGCAGCATCCTGCCCTCAGTAGTGCCCTTTGCAAGCATGTGTGTGACTGTGGTGCAGGGAGGTCTGCAAGCCTGGGCATCTATGGGGGAAGAGAGGGGTCAGTGCTCCTGGGGGGCAGGAGGCTCTGTGGAGGAGACAGAGAAGCATCTGGGCTTGGCCATGGGGCAGAGGGTCCTGGAGACCCACAAACAAAAGCTCAGGATGATAAATCCTCAGAGGTTTGAAACTGACCGGGGATCTGCTCTGGACAGAAACAAATTCTCCCTGTCGAACATAATGGCCCAGAAATAAGCAATGAGGCAGGAATGGAGAGGGCTGGACCCAGAGTGTCTGGAAAATCTCCACCCAGCCCCAAGCTGGTGCCCTGGTGGGGGTGGCGCGTGGAGGCAGCGATACCATCCCTCAGGCTGGGACCCCTACGCTGGGCATGCAGCCACTGGCTGGATGGGACAGACATAGGATATCTTGCCAGACAGGAGTAACTCAAGCCAGCCCAAAGCAGGATGAGTGCAGGACAGGCAGGGGAGAGAAGGGGAAAGTAACAGTATGAACTTGCCTTCGATTTACCTAAACTGTAGTTAAAGGCCAGCTGGCCAGCATGGGCTATGGGGTTGGAGCACAGCCTGGTGGGGAGTGGAGCTGAGTTCCCAGGCAGGAGGAGGAGGTGAGGGAGGGGGACTGTAGTCAAGGCACTCTGCATGGCCAGTTTACGGGAGAGCAGCAGCTCCCAGCAGCCTCTGCGTGAGGGTCTCCAAAGCTGGCCAGGCTTGCGGTGCTGGGTGCTGCATAAAGATCTGCCCATCCTACACATGCCTATCTCAGAGGAAGAAAAGAAGGCACAGGGAGGGGTTTGAGGCCACTAAGACTGGTCCCAGCACACCAACATCTGCTTCACTCACTAGGCAGCAGGTCCGGGTCTCCATCACATAAGTGCCACAGCAACATCCACAGCCAAGGCTCCCAAAATCATTGAGGGACCACTCACCAGTGCCTGCTGTGCTGCCTTGTGCTCACAGCGTGGTGCCTCTGTGGCATTCTGCATTGCCATCCAGGCTCCACCACAGACTCCCCGCATGACCTCAGGATCCCTCCTCTGCTGCAGAGGTGAGGATGCTGCAGGGCAGCTCAGGGGCAGAGGGAGGGCTGTGCTCCCCCCGGCCTGTGCTGGCTCAGCTGCTCCTGTGTCAGCCTGTCTAAACAGCACCTCCTCCTGCAGAGACCTCACGCTGGGGGTCGGCAGCTCAGCGTCTCTGGGATCTGTCACGGTATCGCTGGAGTTATCAAAAAGCAGCTTGGACCAGGCATCCCAAAGTGTTGGGTCAACCAGACCCAACATCATCCAGCTGACAGAAAAACAGCCTCTGAGGCTGAGGACATGGATGGGACTTGGGTGGCATGGGCTGGTCCTCCCTGGCCACCAACACCCTGCCTCACACCAGTCAAATGGCTTCCCCTCTGTGCAAGCCTGGAGCCTCCATTCCTCACCCCATGCTCATGAGTGAAGGAGCATGGATGCAATGGGTAATGCCTGGCCCACATTTGCTGCTTTGCAGCTCTAATGGATCGGAGACAACCCAGCCATGCCCCTGCCTCGCTCCACCCAGGCGCTGCTGACGGTCATAACAAAGAGCATTTCTCCAGCTGCATACCCAGTTTCTCTCTCTTTCCATTTCCCTTTTCTGTCACTCAGGTGTGACAACTTTAATACCTATAAATAATAAGGTGGATGGTTACCACAACAGTATGTGCAGCCCTGTGTCAGCTTTTCTCCATCTGTGGAAGACCTTGGGTGACGCTTCAGGTGGCAGAAGGGTTAGAAGGAGTTAACAAGAGACTCCCAGGTCACCTAAGCATCTAGCTCAGGGTCTTAGCTCATAAACAGTGGTGCTAAAGATTATTTTAAACCATGATTATAAGAAATCTGTTGATCTTTTGGAGTCTCTAATGACAAATTAACCATTTAAATAAAACACCTATTAATCATGCATTAACCCTTCTCAGCTGTTTGTACATCGAACACCAAATTGACAAGGGCGTTGTGATTTCTAGGAAGCTTTTTGGAAGGGAGGGAGGGGAGGTTTCTTTAGATAACAACAACAACAAGAAGAAAATAATGCAAACTTACAGAGGGGGAGAGTTAAAATCATACGATGAGTGGCAGTTGCAGACGCCTGGGGCCCTCTTTGGTTGTCGCTTCTATCTGGCAATCAATTGACAAGAAATTGAGATTATGAAACATTGAGCCTGTGATCAAAGGAGATGGGCATCCTTCCCCCATCCAAGGCCAAATCTCCACTCCCCCACAGGAACCAACGTCACCAAACATCAGGGATTTGGCATTTGGAAGGTACCAGACAATGCCAAAACAAATTTTAGCATGAACATGTCCACCAACCCCATGGGTCTTTATGGCAAACTCTGAGGAAGGATGAAACAGCCTAAAGGTGGATCCTACCAGAGCATCTAGATGCCCATGAATTTTTTTGAGAAACTTGCCTCGGAGAGTGAGTCATCCGGAGAGGCAGAGGAAAAAGAAGGGGAAATGGGGAAAGCAAATACCCCACCAGCTCAGGACAGCCAGGAATGAGCACAGGCTGCTCACCTCCTCTCCCTGCCTGCCCCTGAAACCCACAGCACTGCTGCGGGATGGTCCTGTTTGTGGACCCACACCAGCACAGCCCTGGGGCCTCTTGTGTAAGTGCTGGGGAGGGAGCAGAGCAGGCACCGCTTCCTCCTGCCCCGGCCGTTGCAGCCTCAGAAACCACTAAGTCCCCGCTGTGTTAGGAACTGCCTGGAGGCCGGAGTTTCCTGCAGGTGCTCCACACTCATGAATCACACCTTGTCAGGGCTTGGGGTGTCCAACGGCCAGGGGACCACCAAGATGCCCAGGGAGCCCTGCACCAGGATGCACCCACTGTCCCACTACACCATACTGGCCAGGCAAGGGTTAAGCAGGCATTTATCACACTGTTTGAGAGACATTTCAAAGCCTCTTCCAAATATTATAAAAAATGTCTTTAATCATCTAATAGCGCAAACTCTGCTCATGATGGATGGAGAGAAGTGGCTTCTCTCGTCTTGATCCTAACAGATGAGGCTGAAGTGCTGCTGCTCTGGGGGGAGAAAGTTGGGGAGGGGGCTGGGGGAAGAGAAGGACATTTCTCAACCTCCCACCAGAGCAGTTATAAATATGAGGTCATACAGCAAGAGATGATAACGCATTAAGGGCTCTTGAGATATTAGTCTGTCAGCCTCGTTAGACACAGCCTATTTGGGGCTGACTGCATAATTAAAGGCTGGGGTACCCATAACTCATTGGTGTTTATGTGGTAGGCAGAGGCTACACTCACCATCACCCTCAGCACTCTGAGAAGTCATCTTCAGCAGGCATCAAACCCCACTCCCCACTGCAAAAATAATCCTCCTCTCTCGGGGAATAGTTGCTCCTTCTCCCCACCTCCTGCCCTTCCCACAGACCTGCACTCACTGCATGTTTGGCACGCCCACCCTCACCTCCTCCCTCCCTGAGGATGGGAAATGGACTTATGGAGGTGAACCACTTGCCTAAAGTGCTTAAGGTAGTTTGTGATCAAACAGGGAAGTCCTGGTCCCGGTCCCCCTGCCGTTGGGACAGCTTGCTGGGGAACAGCTCATGCTCTACCCTGTGAAGGACTGCATGCCCTGAGCACCCTCAGGCAGTCTCCACAGCAGGTTTGCCCCTCCTGCACCCTTCTGTCTTTCCAGGGAATACCTCCAAGTTGGGCTGAAAACATCTTGGGGAGGTGGATATACTTCGACAAAAATCGTCCTGGGGAAACCTAAGCAGAGTTGAGTCCAAGGAAAGGCAAAAACATGCAAGAACCCCAGACCACCTTGTCACTTTTGTCCTGCTTCAAGCATCCCCCACTCCTGACTTTCTGTCCCTCACCTGCAATATGCACCAGGGACCCCTGTCTAGGCCAGGATGCTGCCCTGCATGGGCAATTGCCAAGAGACAGGGCAGACCCCCCGCCCCGGTGCTGCTGCATCCAGCGTTCTGGGTGCTGCTGGTCTGTCCTAGGGGCTGAGGGGTCCCTGAGTGCAAGGCAGCCAGGGACCCCATGCTTGGTGGGGAAGCTGGCAAGGAGCTGGGCTTTCCATGTCCCCTCTGCTTTCTCTTCTCAGTTCTGCCTAGGCAGCGGCAAGCACTGTCACGGAAAGACACTTCCCAACCAACCCAGCCAAAAAATTGAGCAAGTGAAACAGGGAAGGGAAGCATTTCCCTTCTGCAACCAGCACAGAGCGAGGGCACCGCAAGAGCCAGCTCCTGCTCGAAAGGGAACAGAGAGGGAGCAGCAAGCAGAGGAACCAGGCGAAAGCCGCCCGAGCCCTGTGCACCCCGTGGAGCCCGCTTTGCAGCCCCAGCCTTCCCTGGAGTATGTCCCTGTAACTTGCCCTATGGCAGCTGGGAAAATGAAGGCACGGGGAAGGGCTGGGACGTCAACATGAGAAACAAGAGCCCTTGTTGCAGCGATTGCCCTGGCACTCCCAAAGAACCCATTGTGGTCACCCCATCCCCTCTCCCTGCTTGCCCACTACTGCTGGGGAGGGGGCAAGGGGTCTGGGGAGGTGGGGGCAACCCCATGGCTTCCCAGGCTGAGGTAGGATAATGAATCCTGATGGGAGAAGTGACCTTTTCCAAATGCCACATGTCATTGGATTTTATATCACACCAGGACAATGTGCCATGGGTATTAAAATCGTTTTTCCAATAGAAGTGTGCCTGTGTATGTGTGTGTCAGAGAGAGATGTGAGAAAAATAAAATTAAGATGTGAAAATTAGGCTGCCTCTAAACATGGCCTTTAGAAAAGACTTAGGTCCTCACAGAGCAGGACTGACAGAGAAGATCCATGCCCTTTGCTCCCAAGATCACAAATGATTTTGTCAAGAGAATATGATTTGTCCAAACCTCATGACAGAACGAGGGGAAAAAAACCTCAGGAGTCCTGATGGCCATTTCTTAAGTCCTGCAAAGACTTTCGCCTCTACAGTGATCCCTCTGCTGCGGAGGGACACCTCCAGAACTGTACCTGCCCACGGAGGCATGTACAGATGCATGTGGAGCACAGATCACCTTGCACATGTGCTCCTGGACACTCACAAGTGTTAGTCTGTGCTGTGTTAAGTGGAGAAAGCAAGGTCCTACATGACAGCCAATGCCAAGTTACTCGGCCTCACCTGGGCTTCAAAGCAGCTCATATCCCTGTGGGCCAGCCCAGAGATGTGCCTGGAGCATCCATGGAGTTACCCATACACACAGGTACAGACATTCCCCTTATATGCCAGGATACATTCCCATGTGAAAGCACAATGTAAAAAGGGAGATGCGGGAAGCCAAATTCACTTGAACTCCAGCCTGTTCCTTCAATCTGCAGGGCAATTGTCCGGCTGAAATAACAACGCTGGGACAAAAAAAAAAAAAAAGGGACAAGCTGTGTTTGTTTATTCAGCTTCTTTCTAGCCCTCTCCTCTCAACAATGCCCTGACACCGTGTCCTGCTGCGCCAGGGCTGCAACCCCAACGGGCTAAATTTATCCCAGCTGAAGCCCTGTTTACAAGCCTTGTCCTGTTTACAGCGTGGTCCATCCTGCCTAGGACCAGGCAGTGGCCATCGCCAGGGTGGACAGCCTGTGCCTCAGCTTCCTCAGCCTCTGCCATGCCCAGGCTGCCCATGTGGTCCCTGGAAAGATGTCCAGCACCCCACACACCCCATATATTTGCACACAGGGCAGCTGGTGGCCCTCTGCCCATCTAGGAGGTGACAGGGAGACAGGGGCTTGTATGGGTTGCTGCTTGCCCAGCATGGTCCTGTGTTGGCCTAGGTGGCCACAGCCTCCATCAGTGCTGTCTAGTGGCAAACCATCACCCAGGGAAATGTTGGCTGAAAGCTCAGCAATGAGAGTGCAGGGCAACCCATGAGAAACTGGCTAGGAACAACCATGCTCCACCATGAAAGCATTAATGGAGCTGCATGTCTCATGCAACCATGCACGGGTGCTCTACTCCCTGTACCTCACACTGCAGTGGACAGCCACAGGTCTGGGCCGTCACACACCCATCACTGTCTCCCGTGTGGGTTCACATGGGCTGGGAGGACAGAGCTGGTAGGAGCTCAGCCCCCTCTTCCCAGTCACACCAGGGGTCTGAACGATTGAGCCTGGCTAGTCTGATGGGTTGGTGGTGTTGTGAACAGACATTAAAATTTTGGGATTGTGGTGGAGAGGTGGCCACTGCCGGCAGCCCTCTGCACTCTTCCTGCACCAATTCCCATCTCTGGTAGGATGCACTGGCTTTGGTCTGCTGGGAAGTGCTGGGGGCTCACCCGGCCACCTCCCAGTATGGAGGTCTCCTGCAGTCCCAGGCTGGCTCACCCACAGGAGCTGCCTTCAGCAGAGCTCAGTTGGCAACATCTGGGCTCTTATTTGCTGTTTAATGAGTCCCAGCTAATGAATCCCAACACATGAAAGGTTTTAATTAACCCTTTGTCTTGCTGTTAGCGTTGGCCACTGGTTTGCAAAGGCTGGGAATCACAAAATTGGTTTGGGGGGTGACTGCAAATCTTCACCTATGAGTCTGTGTGACCCCTGTGCTCCGCCACCCTTTCCCTCCCTGTGCCCAGTCTCAGTGGCTGCAGAGGGGAAACCAGCACCCTGTGGATGTGGAATAAAGCAGCTGGTCCTGTGCTCTCAGTCACCCTCATCAAGGGCAGCTAACAGAGCTTCACCTTCATCCCTGGTGGCAGAGCCACTGCTCAGCAGTGATGGATCCCTCTTTGCACCTACTCGTGGTTGCATGTACTGAAGCTTAATGAGTGAGCAATCTCCTAGCATGCTGACAATGCAGCCCTATTGCACATGGTCCTGGTCCAAACCACTGCCTGCTGTCACCTTGGGAAGCCTTCTGCTTGAAACCAAGAGCTCTGGATCACATCCTGTGGCAATGGACACCCTGTGTGCACATGGACAGGAAAGGAGGATCTCACAGAGAGACCCTGATGTGGGTTCTGCTGCCAAAGTGGATGTGGGACTCAAATCTTGGTGCCTGACACAGCCTCTGTGCAAGGAAGGGTCCAAGAGCAGCTGAGTCTATACCAAAGCTCCAGTTGCGACACAAGGTCCCTGGCTGCAGGTGCAGAAGCAGAAGAAAGAGCTACCAAGGCTTTCCTGTTGCTCAGGTTTTATGGAGACAAGTAGATTGCCCAGAGCAATGCCTGTGGTGGCACCGTTAGGGCGCACCAGAGCATTGTTCGTCTTCCAAATGCCTCCTCATCCCTCACTGCTCACACCATCCTCACTTCTTGCCTCTGGCCCAGTTTTGGGTTTGTTTGTACCATGGGTGGGGTGAAGCCTTTCTACATTATGTGCCCCAGATTGCACTACCTGGTGAAGCAGAAGCTCCAAGAAGAGAGGAAGAGGGGTTGTCCACCCCAGCCCAGCTCCTTGCCCAGAGTTTTGGAGATGGTCTGTGCATGATTGTGGATGGGGGTGAATTTGAGCGTAAAGGTTTGCCTACACACAGTACTGCTCTTGAGAAACCCACCATGCTGAGCATTTCTTATTCCCAAAAGAATAGCTTGCCCAAGCTCACCAGATCCCCTTTCACTCTGAAATACAAATGGGGATTTCGGGGACTACTTTACCAGTCTGAAAATCATGTCCAGCCTTCATTCACGTTTGCTTCCAAGTACAGGCAGGACATTAAGGGAAGGGCTAATGGAGCTGCACATCTGCGCACAAACACGGTCGTGTGTGCTACTCACACGTGTGGCTTCTCATCTCCGGAAGAAGATCTTCTCATCAGGAAGTCACGGCCCTGATTACTTTGTCTTCCACGTTTAAGAACATCCCTAACTGCTCCTTGGATAGCTCAATTAGTAAAGTGAATATATTATATAAAGTCTAAAAGATTAAACTATCATAGGCAGCCCATAATTTCATGAAGAAGTCAGGGGAGCATATCCCTCTTATTAACTCTATAACAAATGTGATGAAAATGTTCAAATAGAATGTTAATGCAATGTTACGTGTAATTTTCCCAGGCGATTTTCTGCTGAAATATTTCTTTATTAATAGTAATTGAGGGTATAAATTATGAATGAGGCGATTTTCTCCTTTCAGTAGGAAAGACGTACTAATGGCAATAATTCTTTATAATAATTTTTTGGGGGGAGAATGGGGAGGGAGCCGGGGTTAGGGGTTTAAAGAAAAAAAAAACCCTTTAAAGGGATTGCAAAATATATAGACTAGCAGTGCATGTTTTATTGCAGGGCGCTGTATTTTATATCCATGTGCTGGGCATCAGTCCTGTGTGAGCATGTACTGTGTGCGGACTGCCAGGTTCAGGCTTCTGGAGAAGGCGATTTCCTTGCACCTTCTCTATTCTGCACATGCTTGCATCAAGCGAGGGGAGCAGGACGGCACTGACCTCGGGGGGCTGCACATTCAGGATTCCCCATTTCACTGTCTAGGGGAGAGAAGGGCAGTAACCACACCATGAGCTACAGGCTCTTTTGATTTGTATGTGGGGATTTAAGGATGAGCAGGTTAGTGGTATGGGCTTTTGCCAATTTAATGCAGACTCTGGCACCTTTCCATGCCCCCACCGCAACCAAAAGCACTTCTCTGTGCTTATGTTGGATTTTGGGGGGTTTGTTATAGCAGCAATGCAGCCTGCTTGTCCTGACCCCAAGCACCTCCAGCCAAGGAAACGAGTGGCAGAAAGCGAGGCTTGGTTCTACAGCTGCTGAACCTCGCACAGCCTGGAAGTGAAGGGGAGTGGATCTAGGAGCTATGGTGGCTCCCATATGCCACCCCTTTGTGGGACACGGTTGAGGGACATGTCCCCCATCCTGGGGCCATGCGCTTGCACACTATGGACAGGCAGCACCGAGCAGCACAGCTGCTCACGGGGAAACAAAAAGTCCTTTTTGTGATGCCAGAATGAAAGAGGCATTTTACAAGGATTTCAGAGCTAGCTCTCCTTCAGGTTTGTATGGTTTTTTTGACAGACCAAACGACTTCAAAATTTTTCCACTCAATTAAAAAAAATGCTGGTTTGAGTGCAATTCTCAGCCCCTTCTTCCTGCGCATATCTCGCTTCTTAAAGAAAGACAAAGGGGAAAGAAAAGATAGTATCCCTTAAATTTTAATTACACTTCAATTGGTTGAAAAAAAATTCTGAATGGTTTAAAACTTTTATACGAAAGAATCTACTTCCCCCTCCATTTTACTTAAAACTTTTCCCAGGAAGGAAGCTTTTTGAAGAAGCTCTTATCTACAACAAACGTAGGAAGAAAAACCTCCTCAGGCCAGGGCTTTGCTGTACAAACTGGAGAGCATCCTGATAGCTGCTTAAACAAGCTAAAAAGTACCACTAGTAATGGGCAGCACATACTAGTCCCCAGCAAGGAGCAGAGGTTTTGAATATCCATGCAGACGGGTGCAGATGTGTCCCACATGGGTGCAGATGTGCTGGGGAGCAGGGGGGTTTGCTCTTCCCCGGGGGCAGCTCTTACATCCCCCATTTCCACCAGAGAATCAAGCTCTCCCTGAGATCTCCTTTGGGCTGGAAGAGGAGGCAGAGCTGGTCCTTCTGCTGGCAGCCAGGCTGTGCTTCCCAGTCTTGTTTCTTCTCTGGAGGCATTGACCCTCAGGCCCTGCCCGCGGCTTACCTCACACCAGCAGGCTGTGCGAGAGCCTGCAGAAAAGCTGACAAAATCAGCGTGATCCGTCACCGACCCTCCTCAAAATTAGGTTAATAATTTATGATGTTAAATGGGACAGTTAATAGCTGGGCCAGATGATTCCTCAGCTAATCTAGAGCACGGGCTGAGCTGCAACGAGTCCTTTGAGAGTTGATTACACTCCCCAGCCCTCGGCGCTAGTGCTTTTGGCTCCGCTGATACCTACAGGAGGCTGCGGCTGGTGCCGCTGGCAACATGCCTAAGACTTGCCCCTCATCAATTAAGAGAAATAAGGAAATCGACAGGAAAATTAATTTCCAAAGAGACAATGCCTCTGACACTTGCACTGCCCTCGGAAAGCCGGCGGGTTATCTGGGAAGTCGCCTGCCAGGGGAGGAGGTTGCGTCTGCCTTCTTGCTGAGTGAAGTCAGTCTGCTTTCCTCAGGGCTGGGAGAGCAAGGAGGGGTGTAAGTGACTGAACAGAAGATGCTTTTGCTCCTGGGGTTGGCCTCAAGTAGGCTCCTTATCAGGGTGTGCTTGGCCACATTTGGGGGGAGGTGTGACACCCACACTAGCTGCCTAAAGCCCCCCCAGCATCCTCTCCCCAGCACGGGGCAGCTCACTGGCAGCAGGGATTTACACCCTGACTGTGCACATTCCCAAAGAAACCTCAGAGGCAAAGGGCAGGATGAGAAGGTCCAGCGGGTCTTTTCCATCAAGGAATCGGAGCAGAGTTGGCTACCTCAGGGATAAGGCACTGTCAGAGAGCTCTCCAGGGCCAGCCCTCATCTCAGAACACAGTGATGGATGGATCTTCAGCCACTTGCCTGTCCATCTCTCTAACCTCCCCGATTCTTTTCCCACCCTCTAACCTGCACATCAGATTGAGCCTAGCCACAGAAACCCAGCACTGGACATAACAGCCTCCCCTCACCAAGACTGCACCCCTCTCATTTCCCCAGCCCTTTCTGCTTCCTCCTGGGTTCCAGCAGCCTTCCCAGGGTGCAGGACTATCTGGTTGGGAAATGCAAGGAGCATCTAGCATGAGCACATCTCATCTCTGTGATACAGGCTTTCCATTTCTACCCAGTGTAAACAGACCAACTGAAGTTAATGGCCTTTGAAGGCAACAAACATCCTTTGGTACTGATGACATGTGAGTCCCACTCTGCCCATCCTGCTTCACTTCTCTCTGCAAAGCCCTTTGCTTTGCACTGGAAGCTCTATATTGAGAAAGCAGGATTTCTGCAGAAAGTTTGCTGGCTCTGGGACCACTCTCAAGGGAAACAGAAAGTAGGTAGGGTCTCCAACCCACTGATCCCAACAGCATGTGGAGACAGGAATCAGCTCCTTTGCTCCAGCATCTGACTGGGGAGTGCTGCAATGCAGTGCCAGCCTTAGGGAACAGGGTGCCATGGTCACCTTCCTCTCCAGAACAGCTAGTGATTAGTACCCTGAAGTATGTTCCTGACAGGCTTAATCTCTTTTACAAATGAAAACACTGAGGCAGAGAAAGTCTGTGTGACCACCCCAAGATCATCAGCAATTTCAGGTGAAGGGAGTAATTTCTCTATCAGCCTAAGGTCCCCAATACTGGGATGTCCATGCTCTGCCCTTAGTGGGAGCTTGAGACAGACTTAATGGGCTAAAAGGCTGGGCTACAAAACGCAGGCTGCTGCAGCCAGATGTTCACTGATGACTCGTGCAGATGTTGGCCCTGCAGCGTGTCTGGGCAGTAATTCCCCTTCTCCCTTCCACATTCCTACTCTGACAAATTCAAACCATGCGCAGTGCGGGGGATTACCTGCAATTACAGCTTTCACACATCAGAGCTGGATTCGTGCAGCTGGGGAAGGGGGGTAGAGTGACAAGAGGTAAGGGCATCCATATGGTGGGCTTCTGCAGCCATTCCTCCTGCCTACATTATAGGCAGCCAGTGTGACCTCACCCCTCCAGCCCTCTCCCCTCCTCTGAAGACCCAGGTGGAAAGGCCATGAGGAACCCATGGGGGCAGAGGGGAGCCCCAGCCCGGGGTTGGCAGCAGGGCCAGTTTTCATTCCAGCTTCTGCCCAAGTGTGTATGGGAGAAATGACAATTAGGAGGACAACAAATGAGGCTGCCAGCCCCTGGAGGGGACATGTGCAGTAACTTGAGGCTGAAGCGGAAATAGCTCCAGTCGACCCACTTAGAAAATCATCATTACTATAGAATTTATGGCTGACATGAGGTTGTCTGATAGATATGACTATATAAAGGCAGCCAGAGCCTCCATTTATAACAATGTGAGGGAGGCGGGGGTGGAGGGAGATGGAACAGGTTTGAAGATCAAAGGGGCACCTGGGAAAGGAAAGGGGACCACATCAACCTTGGCGGCAGCAGCGTAGGGATGGTGGCTTCCGAGGGAAAGGGCTGGTGTGGTGGGATGGGGGGGGCTGTGCCCCATGTCTGCTGTCCTGGGCCCCTGACACCACAGCAACCTCCACGGCCCCCTTAGCTGCTCCTGCCCTTGGGCCTGACAAAAAGCCACCACCTGGGTGCTGGCTGGCTGGGCCCCTGGCCCACAGGTGAGCGCTTCTGCATTTGGCACCATCCAGGCAGCAGTGAAGGAGAAAGCAATTGCCGAGGCTTGGAAAGAAAAAAAGGAGTGGCAGTGTTGGAGGATAACAAAAAAATATCTGTGAGGTTCAGATTTTAATTTTTCCTTAACTTAAGGATGGAAAATGAATGATGGACCATTGTTATACCCAACCCCTTAGCCATTCTCCTTGCCTGTGCATCCCACGGGGCTTTACAAAAAGGATTGCAGAACCACTCAGCGGCTTGCTACAGGAGCACCTTGTCCCAGAACAGCAAAGCCAGGAAAAAGATGAACTTGCCAATTCCTTCGGCCAGGCTGTCTCTCACTGGTAAACCTTCATCTCTGATCAAACAGAAATGCTGCAAGCATGCTGGAGGCTGGACCCTGGTGATGCCCAGCTCAGCTGTAGACACAGGGCTTGTCCCAGCATGTCCCCATGCCGTGGTTCCTTACGGATGTGTGAGGGAACACTGCACCCAGCGGTGAGCAAGCTGGAAACCAGCATGGAGGTACGGATGGGCTCACCTCATGCCACCCAGAGCAGGGAGAAGTCCCTGGAGGGCACCCTGCCTAGGGACATCATGGAGCCAGTCACTGGTATCCCCGTGCCAGGCTCTCCTCCCCAATTTGGCTGCTCCCTGTCCTTTGGGGATGGCAACAGCTCCTCACCTGATTGAATTTCCAGGCCATCACTCGCTCTCCCTGCAGCTGCGAGGCACGATCGCCCTCCCGGCAACCCCACACTCACCCCTTGGAAGGAGGGGCTAATTCAGTTAGCCCAGTGGCATTAGCTGCCATGAAGAATAACCCGCCAACAAGGGCCTGCGAGCGTGACACAATATTAAAGACCCCACTGCCCTCACTTGGGGCAGATTAAGCTGGGCTCATTGCTTTAATGCTGCACTCCTCGGCTGGGCTCCCTCCAAGGCTCTGCACCTTAACTGTATTACCCCAGCACCGACGTGCTTGACCTGCCGATATTGCTCCCACTGATAATTCACCTCCCAAGAAACTTTGCCTTTTTGACCTCCTGCCGGAGCAGGCTCTAACCCCATGGAGCAGGGCTACCCCTGCATGCCACTGCCCACAGGGGCTGCCAGCCACTGTCCTCTGCTCCCTGCTTGCCTTCCCCCAGTGACATCCCCTGCATCTCATTCTTCCAGGGGCCTTGAGGTGCCTTCTTCTGCCAAGCTCAGGCAACTTGCCTCTGCAAACAGCTCACTTTGGTGATCTCAGGATCCCAATCATTACCAATGACTGCACTGACACGCACAGTGAACATGTGGCCATGGGACAGGAACGCGTGCCTGTGCAGAGGACGGAGAATGTTATTTACAACACCAAGGGTGTGCGGGACATCCCAGCTCACCAACCTCATCTAGGGTTCCAAGGCTCTCTCTGTAGCAACATAAAGTGATGCACAGCAGGAGCATTGAGTCCCTCCTGCTTCCAGGGATGTAGATGTCTCATCTGACCCAGGGAAGCAGTCAAAAACACCCAAATACCAGCTCAGGGTGAGCCTGGGCTCCAAGGGAAACTCAACAGAGCGGCGTGGGAGCAAGAAGCAGGGTCATCCCTCTGCCACTGCCAAGCACAGGCAGAGCCAATGTCATCTTGGCCTGGCAGCAGCCGCTACCTCCTCTCACCCACAACTTGCCAGCAACTGTCCTGCGCTCTACCCCTGCTTCAGCCCATGGCCTGAGAGCGATCTGGGGAGCAGTCCTTGGGATGCTGTCTGCTTGGGCTGCTGACTCATGCAGCCTTGCTTTTCATAGGAAACAGCAACACCTCAGAGTCACGTTCCCACTTAGTCAAAACTAGAGAGCTGGCCTATTCTACAAGACTTGAGAAAAAAATTTTCAGTCACCTTTTCTGAGCAAAAAGTTATTGTCTGACTTAGCCAACCTACACACTTCTGCTCTCCCCACCAGAAAATGAAAAAATCTATACTGGTCTTTTCCTCTTACTTTTGTCATTGGCCGCACCAGATATCTTTACTGAAAGGAGTTTGAGCACCCCTGCTGCCCGCTCTGCCAGGTTGCTGGAAGCTGATGGCTTCGTCTCGCTCCTTGGAAAGGAGCAGGTTTGCAACAGTGAGTTATAATTCCAGCTTTAGACCTAGAACAAGGCATCTGCTCCCTGCCTCTACTCCCTTGCCTTTGCATGGGTGATATTTATACTTGCCTTGCACAGTTAGCACTTGGGTAGCAGATATGAGGCTGGAAAACTAGTTATGTATGTTTACATAACCAATGTATATTAGTTATGTAAAAGTAGCGTAGCTCTTCCTGCAAAGCTTGTGCTGCTTCTGAAGAGCTGCACGTTGCTCTTCTAGGGTCCAGGCACTGCTCACAACAAACAAGCCCTCATTTCAGACACATTTTGCTTCCTTATTTTCTGATTTCACTACTCAAAGGTGTGTTTCCTTTTTTTGAAGAAACAAAACTAGAAAAAGGAACAAATCTAAACTTCTGCCCAAAACTCAGACCACAAGTCTTGGCGTTTTTCTTTATACTAAAATACTTGGTGAAGCTGTGTTGGATCCACGCTCCCGGCACAGGAAGCAGAGCACCCACACGAAAGGGGTGTCACAGAGCAGTTGTGAAGCCATGTGGTTTTGCAGCTGTCAGGACAGAGGGGGTCTATTTTAGGGGCTGCCATCAACCCAAAGGCCTCTGTGGCCCAGGGAAGGTACAGCACTTCTTCCTGTCCCTGGTGCTCTCCTCTGGGTACACAGTGGGATCAGCAGGTGCTGGAGTTTGTCACTGCCTCTTACCTGGGGCAGGAGTTCTCACCTTTGCACCACAAAACACCAGGCAAAACCCTGTAGAGTCTCACTGAATTTGCTGGCTGGATAAGTGCTCCAGAAACTGTGCCTGTCCCCAGTGGTCAGCGCAGAGCCTGGCCGGACGTGGGACTTGTCCTAGCCTGATGCAACTGCTATGCTGAGCCAAACCAGAGGCAGAAAGTTTTCAAATATCACTGCTCACAAATTAAGCCTACAGACAGGAGCAGAGCTGAGACACATAACAACTCAGGAAAAACAAAGGCTTATTCGTTCTACTGTACTCCTGGAAAGGATCCTTTCAGCTGCTTGTACATGTATTGCCAACCAGGGATGCAATCCTGTTCCAGCTTACACCAAGCATGACATGGCTGAGGACAGGGGAGATCTGCACAACTGGAAGCAGGAGCAGACCCTGCCCTTTGTGTGCAGCCAAAAGGGTTGGAAACACGGAAGGGTGTATGGCTTTTATGAGCCTTTCTTAAAGGAGGTAGACAGTGTCGGGGTAGAGTCAGGCCCCAAATTTAGGCTTGGGCAAAGCCACAGGAACCATTCCCCGGTTTACAGTTAACACACTTGGGAGGCGAATGGAAAATGGTTGATGTGAACACTTTTTCCTAACAGAGTTTATTTGTCTAAGTGCAACGCGTTAGTGCTGAGGTGGATCCCCTGCTGCAGGACTTGAGCTAACCTCATGCTGCCATGCCCATTCCCAGCTCCAGCACCATCCTCGTGCCATGCTCCTCTCCAGATGGGCAGCATCTGTGGGCACCAGCAGCCCACAGAATTCCCTTTGCTTTTCCACCTGTTGGTCCAGAAAGCGACTGGCCAAGCCAGTAACGTCTGCACAAAGGGGAACCATCCATCCCATTGTGGAGACAGGGAGCACCTATAACACCACCAGACAGGTGACATGGGACACTAGGCCTTCTGCTTCTCACCCTTCTGACATGACCCCTCCTGTTAGGGGGAGATTTAAGGTGCTCTTGTATCTCCCTGCTGTAAATGGCCTCATAAAAGTGACAGAAAGACGTTCATATGGATGCTTGTTAAAATTTTATTACTAATCACCACCAAAGTTAGCTGCTATATTCAAGCCAGGCTGAGGGAAAGAGGGGAGGGGGCACTGCCTGGGCAGGATGGAGAAATCAAGATTATAAAGTGAAGGGAGGACAGGGTGATGAGTGGCCCTGACGCAGCTCATGGAGACAGGCAGGGGCCTGCTGGAGCAACTGCAAATAAAAACCCCAGAGCCTTCACCCTCGACTTAGCAGCAGCCACAACCCTTTTACAAGCCCTAACCCAAAAGTATGATAGGCTTGTGGTGGAGCATGAGGCTATAGATCAAACAGACCTTAGCTGAACTCCCACCATCTCATCACAGTCTCCCAAAGCAGCCCTGGGCTCTTCCCTGCGTGGAAGCTCCTCCTGTGCAAAACAGATGAGAACAGAGATTTAATGAGACAGTCAGCTCTCCACGCTGTGGAAGTGTCTCACCAGTATGTGAGCACCTGGCAGTCCTAGGATAGCGAGGTCCCTCCACTGAGGCTGTAAGGACGCACAGTTAAGCTTCCTTTCCTGCTTAAGTCAGAGATTGTCCTTGAAGGTAAAATAAGTACTTAGAAGAGAGAGGAAAAAGACTGAGGACACCAACTGTCTTGGTGAAGTGGAAAAGTTCAGCAGTTGCAAAGGTATCAATGGGACACTTCCAGACTTGTCCTTGCTGAAGCATCAGCAGCAAAGGACCAGTGTGGAGTTCTGTTCTCTCCAGCATGATAGATGAGGAAGGAGGGAGGATGGTAAAAAACAGGGAGCATGTGCAAGGAATGGGCTCACCTGTCCCAGCTACACCCACAGGTTGTGGTCACCTTCCCAAACAGAAACACAAGAAAAGGATGGTCCAGATGGCCACAAGGGATCCCAGAAGGACCAAGAAGATGGTTGCCCATCCTGTTGTGTTAGTGGAATACACAAAGTTATGTGCCACTGTGTGTGGCTCCAGGCTGGGGCAGCTGGGGCAGGGACCACTCTCCTGCCTCAGCATGATGCACCAAGCAGGACGGGACTCACTCTGATCAGATGCTAACAAAGCACCCTTCTGCAGGAGGATAATGAAAAAAACCACTATGGGTCTTCCGCTCTGCTGTCTGTTTGCCACCGGGAACGGTAGGAAAATATTTTATTGATGCAGCAAGGAAAGGAAGAGAGGGAGAAAAGTCTCACAGTGAAAATAAACAGCTTGGAGTGTCTCCTTAATTTGATAACAGCATGCAGGTAACTACAGGTTTCTGAAGCATGAAAGACAAACCATTGCTTTAAAGACCTTGGCTGCCACTACACCTGCCTGACTGTACTACAGAGGGGAACAGGAGAGGGAGACATGCTCCTCTCTGCGGATGCTCTCAGGAACCTCCCTGGTACTCTACATCTGTCCCGTCTTCCAGAATTATGGCACCTCCAGGTGTTTTTGGCATAACCATCTGCCCTCATACTTGCTGCACTGGAGCATCCCTGAAACTGCTGCTCCCTTGGCTCCCCATCACCACTTCCCAGGTACCCAGTTCCGGGCACTGTACGGGAGCTGCTGTCTGTCTGTCAGTCCTCACATCCATCTTCAGGGCCTCTGTATAAATCTCCTAGAGGTCTCTTTGCTCCCTATATATCTATCTAATTAATGTTAGTATAAGTAAAGCACAGCCTTTTCCCCTTAATAAGCAGAGTGCTGACTTTATTACAGGTCTTTTTTTTTTTTTTTCCTCCTCTTCTTGCTTCAGTGCTTTAAATCATGTTCAGGAAAGCGCTTACGAAGGGAAAGGCTTCTCACTGCATCTCACAGTGTCTTCTCCCCAGCATGGCTGGGGAGGGCCGCAGGGACCGGGGGGGCAGAGGGCAGCAGGAGGAAATTGGACAGGATGTGTTCAGAGTGATGCCAAGAGTGCTGCGCTGCCAGGTTAGCCAGGGTCAGGGGAGAAGTCAAAGGCCATCGATGTGTTGTCTGGCTGAAGGCAGAGTCCAAGCAAAACAAGGTGTTAAATGTCTGCTAATTAGAAGTGTCAAAACAGGAGTGGAAAGGCAGGGACGGCTGGGGAGGGCCTGGAAATGTGGTAAGTGGGGCTTGGTAGAGAGGGACATTAAATCCTGGGGCTTTGGACCACGCTGCAGGTGAGAGCAGAAGGGTCCCTGAGGCCACATTTGAGTTTCTCTGACCTTTTTTCATCCAGAAATCCCAAATGTGAGATGTAAAGAAGATGGGCTCAGAGGACAACAAGGTCTATCTCATACTTCTGCAGATTCTTAGGGTTGTAAGAAGCAGAGAAGATTCTATAAATGTGTCATTTCTCACTTTGATATTAAGTGTCTGTCTTTCTCCCTCTCAGACATCTCCCCCCCAGTTTTGCTCTCTGTCCCACGAGAAGTGTTTGTTCTCCCTTCCTGCACCTCCCACACTGCCATGAGGCTGCCTTGAAGTGGGTGCACCCAGCTCTGCCTGCGAGCACTTGGGGATGCTGCCTGTGATGGTGCAGGAGAGAGGCCCATAGCTCCTGGTCTCCTGAGGCTGCACAGCAAATTACTGGTGGAGGAGTGTTGGAGGAAGACCTGGCCTGCAGGCTGGCTTTGGCTCAGCTCTGCAGTGACTCTCCAGCCCTTTACCAGTTCCTTCTCCTTGTGCATCACACGGGTGCAGTGCCTAACACTAACACCCTTTCATGGTGTGCCACAAGCAACCCACTGTAAAGAGTGGTGGGGACACTGCTGGAGGGGATGCTGTGCACACGTTGCTCAGGCTCCCAGTGCCCAACCATATCTCATGCACGTGCCACCAGATCCCTCAGAGCCAAAGAAACACACCTGGCCTCCTGCAAGCTGGGCTTGGGGAAGTGGTGCCTCACTTCCTACTGCTATACCAAGCCACAACGCAGTCAACCGCCCAATCCAGTGCTGGAGTCAGAGGGCTGCCCTGAAAGGGTTAATGCTCCCCCTGCCCTGGGTGCTAGGGTGAAAGGGTTACCCCTGTTGTGCTCAGGTTCTTTGGCTGTAATGTAATTTCTTGGCTCTCGCATACATATTTGTGCAGTTTTGTCCACACTCCCGTCCACTCCCCCCCCACAGTGGCTATTGATCAGGTTAATGGAAGGGATCCGATTGCACATGCTCTGACGTGCTCCCACACAGCCTCACCAACTCGGGCCCAGCCAATCAATGCCGTGGTGCCCCCGAAAATTTCCCATAATCTGATTTGAAGATGTGTTATCACTTAATAAAATCCACACTTGCCCTTTCTCTTCCCCCCCTACTGAAATGCATTTGCACTCTGGCTTCCAGGCCAGCTCCTGCCAAGCTCCTGCCTCCTGCCATTCTCTGGGAGAAGGACATGGAGTGGCAGGGGCTAAAAGTGCCCTAAGTGGCTAAGGGAGGGATGAAAAAGATATCTGTCCTCTCCTGGGTTATCAGCACTGCCCAGCAGTGCCAGGGCACACGTGTGGTGACAGAAACTGCTGCGTGAGGGATACCTGCTCCCTCCTCCCTTTCACAGTGTGGTGGCTGTGAGGGTGGCAGTGAAAAAAGGAGATGAAAAATGTTCCTCTTGAAAACATGGTGAAAAATGCTATTGCTTTTCTGTAGCTTGTCAACACATATTCCCATGGTCTTTGGAAAACAATTCACAACAGTGTACAAAAGCAGCAAGGGTATTTGTTGAGCGAATGGGGATCTGTTTTCTGATCAGCCCATGCAAGCAGTGACAGGAGGAAAGACCTAGGCAGCCGGGGCAAGATGCCAGTGGGGTTTAAATGAGATATTCCCTGTCACTGTGTCTTCTCCAGGGAGGTTTGTTTCTCCAAGGAGAGAAAAATTAGAGGTTCCCGTACTCTAACCAAACCGATCTTTTGTCCCTTCCTGACCCTCTGCTCCAACAGATCTTGGTGCTCTGCAAACCTCTGCTACCTCAACAGCACACCTGTTTGGTGGGAGGGGACACAGAGATAAACTGGGCTCAAGGCATGTATGATGGTGGGCCAGTTACAAATGGGAAGCTGGCCAGGAGCAAGTCGGTATCCTCCCACTCCTGTCAAATACGGGAGGACGATGGTGTGGGATGCACATCCCAGGGGTGGCATCTTTTAGACTCCTGGCACTAAAGGATGGGGGTCTCCCCCCACAGCAGAGCAAGAAGCTGTGCAGGCAGGGAGCCCTGGCCACCTGGGGACTCAGGGACAGGCATGTGCCAGCAGCAGGCTGAACCTGAGCCCTGCAGATCAATGGCATGCCTCAGAGCCCCGCGCGTGCAGGGCTGCTCCCTGGGGCCCGAAACCCAACACTGAGGTTCAATAATTCAGGGGGAGAGCTATCAATGGCTTCTCAGCTCTTCAGAGAGGAGAGCAAATTGAAAGGCTTGTCAGGAGTCAAAACAGAGCAGGGCAAAGCTGGGCTGAATGTCAGAGAGATTAAACAGGCAGAAAGCCACAGGGATGGGGACAGGAGGAGCAGGGTGGCCACCGTTTTTTATGATTCACTCTGGCAACTGCAAGAGGAGCCAGATTGTAGCAGAGCAGGACACTTTCACAGCAAGATAGGTGATGAGTGCTCCAAAAAGCTCTCTGACAGAGAAGATTTCAGCAGTTCTGGTCGCTTAGGCTAAGAAGGAACCTAGTGGCATGAAGCTCCTCAGAGCTCAGGCAGTGGGTACCTGAGAACCTTCACAGTGTGACCTTCCTGCCGCTGGGCTAGTTCAGTCAGGAGCCAGAGCAGACAGGACCCATGCCATGGCTGTGTGTCCTGTTTCATAGAGTGTCTGTCATGGGGAGAAGGATGGGACCAGCTCCTCAGTGGGCTCTATTACAAAATAACTCTTCCAGTCCCAGACAGGACACTGCACCAACAGTGGATGATAAATAATGGTGATATTTCAATAGACACAGGTATGATAATGAAGAGCTATCCTTCTTTTGTAAAGATCACTTGTAGAATTAAATATTTATAAATGATATTTAGACTCCTAGTTCTGTAAAATGCCTTTTTTACACAGATAATATATGTTGACTTGTTGGAGAACCAAACCAGTTTGATATGATTAAATACAGAGCTGAGTGACATGATTCATGCCCTTTCTTCACCAATTGCCAGCCTGTAGCACATGCAAGACTCTCTCAGTACCTTTCTACAGACATCCACTTAACATAAAATAAAATAAATAAATCCAAAACCATCCCAGCTGCAAAATACATTGAAATCTCCCCAATACCCCAAATGCCTCTATCCTCTTTGCAGCATCTGGCTTGTAAGACATAATATTTTGCACCACAGCAGGCAGCTTTTTTTATGGAGAGAGTTTAATTTGTGCTTTAGATGCAACTTAAATCCAGCTCTGGTGCCTGACCCTGCAAATCCTTGTGTGGGGAATGGGGGCTGAACTGGCAGAGGTAAAGGTGAGCAGGAATTTGGACCTAGCCCTTCTCTCTTTCCCTTCTCATGGTGCTTTGGTACCACTGTCAAGCACATTGTGCTTGAATGATCATTTCGTTTAAAAGAGAAGTGACCAGGGGTATGTGTCTTCTTCCCCAGAACCTGCAGTGGTTTCACATCTTGAAAGTTCTCTCCATAGCCCCAGGGGCTAAAAAACAGAGGCAGAAAGAGGCAGAAGAAAGAGGAAGAGATTGCCAAGCTGGTGAGTTGTGCGGAGGGACACCTGTCCCACAAAGCTCACCCAGACTTCAGCTTGGTCACAGCATGGAGCCTTCATTTTGCAGTCTCACATGTAGAAGGAAGAGAAAACTATCCATCTTAGAGAAAAGAAGTGTGACATCCAGCTCAAGGTTTCAGAAGACAACGGAGGACCTGAAAGGGGCACTGGAAGGCTGACTGCAGTACTGGACAAGGGCTCCTGCAGACACACGGGGTAATGCTGGCTCAGGAGAGGTGAGATAGAGGTCAGAGAAAATGGGGAGAGCATCCCAAGCCAGTTCATAAAAAGGATGAAGCTGAACTCTGCCCCACAATGTCTGGAGATGCCAGTGGGGCTGCCAAGTCTATGTTGAGGATGGCTGCAAACCAGGAGCAGTTCAGGGTGAGTTTAGCCAGGTGGAAGAGCCCAGAAGGACTGTCACCAGCAACACCTCCTACAATGTATCCAGTTTTGTCTTAGAATTAGCCAGAGAGTTTTGTTTTCCTTGCTCCCTCCTGGGAGGCTGTTTCAGAAGGTCCCTGCTCGCAGAGCCAGGAAACTCCCTCTTAGCTTCACTTCAGAGATAATCATGGCCTGTTTACACCACATAGTTCTTAGAATCATAGAATCATAGAATGTTAGGGATTGGAAGGGACCTCTGGAGATCATCAAGTCCAACCCCCCTGCCAAGCAGGACCA
>JAVSBS010019059.1:0-33106 GCA_033124195.1 Coracias cyanogaster | reverse complement strand
CCTGTCCGGTTTTTATGATGTTCTCAGCCTGAGAAGGCTGCGCTTTAATGTGTCCTGTCAACATGTCTGGGATTTAAAGGGAAAACGGCACAATTTAGCGCCGGGTAATTAATGACAAAGTGCCCCAGCAGTTAGGATGGCACCGACTCCCGCAGCCCCCCCGGGGGGATGCCCGGCCCGGGGGAGCATCCCCGGCTGCCGGCGCCCAGCCTCGGCGGGGTGAGAAATGCGGTATTTCTTGCTCGATGGAAGGGAGAGGTCTACAGAGCTGCTCTTTCTAAATGGCGAGCAAATTAACAGGAAAATAAAATTAATTGGAGAGGCTCCGGCTCGCCATGCGCTGAGGAGCGATACCGGTGTGAGAGCTGGGGAGGTGGCTGGGGCGTTATCCCGCAGGGCGGGCACTCGCAGGTGCACCCGGCGTCGCCCCGATCCGGCTCCCCGTTTTCCCCACCGGCCCATCCCGCCCGATACCGGCTCGGGCGGAGACTGGCAGCCGAGAGACGGACACGGAAAAAAGAAGCATTTCCTAGTGCACCCGGAGAACCCATTTCTTTCCACCTCCCCTTTCCTCCCCACCCCTGCGTCCATCCGTCCATCCTTCCAGCCAGAGCATCCCTGCACTTCCTACCCGAGCCTCTACCTCTCCTTAAGACTTAAACCTCGACATGCCCTTGCTGTAGATGGTGAGGTCTAACTATATAAACTCAACCCCCCGCCCCCCACCCCCCACCCAAATATATGGATTCAAAGGGTAACAGTGTAATTAAAACCAGATAATTAATGAGACAATATTCCTACAGCTTACATCTTTAATGAACAAAACCCTTCAGGGCCAACGTGCTTTTCCAGGCTCATTAAAGAGAATAAAGTTGTGGGGCTTATGTACTTCCCAGAGTGTTAATAATAAACCAGCAGTGTATGCTTTTAAAAAGCATAATAGCTGATGCTTTCCATACCTTGAAAGAGCCTCTCAGAGCCTTCTGCGGAGCTTTAAATATTTTAAATGCAAAGTAAGGTACGAGGGATGCTACGAATCCACACACACACACACGTTGTATTTGAGGGGCCGCGCAGCAAAGCACTCTGCTGATTCCGCGCCTTTAAAGCAGACCTAAAATGCAGGGAAGGAAGGAAAAAAACCAGCAACTCTTCCCTGTAACCACATCTTGCAAACTTTTTTGAACTCTTCTTCGTTTTCTCTCTCTTTCCCTCCCTCTCTCCCTCCTCTCCTCGCTGCTGTTTGGCTTCAGAAACACGCAGCCACCCAGGCATGTACCAAATCCCTTTGTTTATTTCCAAACATATTTAAGAAAATAACATCCCTGGGTTTAATGCTGAAAATATACAGCCTGTATCTGCTGCGCGCTTCTATACATTCAAGCTTCTTGTTTCCTCCCAGATCCTTCCTGTGGAAGCTCCCGAGGTAATATTTCCTTTTTAGTACTTTGCAAGCTTCTAACTCAAATTGTTATTGCTTCACATTTTTAAAGTTTACTTAGCAAAAGGCCCGGCTAACGTGAGCCGCTTGCAAGCTCGGAGAGAGACGAAAGGGCCTCGCCTTCAGCTACACTCTGCAAATGTGAAGGGATAGGGGCTTTTAGGGATGAGTTATACTGCAATCAGCTTAGTAAATCTGCATGCAGAAAGGATGCTAATTAGTCTTAATAGTCTACCAATATGCCCCAAGACTGGAGACACAACAACGTAAATCTGCTACCGATAAATATTTTTAATTGTTAAATTTACTGGAAAGAAAAGTGTATTTTCCGCAGCAAAGGCGGAGGATGCGGCGGGGCCGGGCGGCAGCGCGACACGCTCCGCTCCTCGGAGGGGCCGCGGAGGAGGCAGAGCCCCCCTCGCTCCCTCCGGCCGGGGCGCCCGGGACCCCCGACCCCCGGCGCCCCCCACCCCCGGCCCGGCCCGGCCCGGCCCGGCCTGCCCGTCGGGAGGGAGGGGGAGCGCCTGCTTAGATTGTGCGTGGTGAAATTAGTGATGTATCACGTTAATTACCAGTGTGATCTTAAAATGGTTGCAGGCCCAAGGAAAATTAATGGAAATCCAAATTCTAATTATGTGGCTGGTGTTAAAGAGTTGAACTAAATACCCAGGAAGGGAAATTGGATGATAATGTGGAAATATGCTACATTTTCTGGCTGCTTCTGGTTATTGCATCATGAAGCTTAATAAATGCATTAGCGGAGATACCGCTGGAGGATGATCTTTGGGGAGACAAAGCGGGGCGATGGGGCCTGGAATAACTGCGAAAAATAGTGGAGAAATTCCGAGGTCTGCTAATTTTGCTCCATCCCAGTCCTCCCCGGGGAAGGCTTGCCCCTGCCCGACGGGTGCGGGCCCACCCGTGTGCTGGGGTTGTGCAAGCAGGAGAGAGTCGGGAGCCCCATGAGGGGACTGGGGAAGGTCCCGGAGCGGGGCTGCAGCAGCACCGCCGTGGGCCGGCTCCCCCGCTCCCGCCCCCGCCACGCCCCGGGCGCTGCCCCGCTCGCACATGGGGAAACTGAGGCACGGACGGGCACGCTTCCCTCCGGGCTGCATCTCCCCTGTCGCTCTCCACCCACCCCGGAGTCACCTAGCAATCACACATAGAGGACTAATTAATTATCACAATTAAGCTTTCGGGACCCGAGGCTGAAACCCGGGGAGTTGCAGAGAAAAGCGGGGGGGACACGCCACCGAGTGCGGCAATGTGTGTCGCGTTCGACCCACGCGTGTCCCCGGGGACTGGGGCCCAAAACTACCTTCCCACAGTCTTAACCCTTCCCTTGCCGTTGGTCTCGGTGTCCCAGGTTTCAGCTCTAAGATCTCAGTCTCATCCATCACCGAGTTAAAAAAAAAAAAAATACCAAGCGGGAAGCCAATACAGACAAACACATCAAGACTCAGGAGTGGCGACCCTTAGAAAAGGCAGGGTCCAACCAGATATGAATCATTTTTCTTTGCATACTTTAAAGGAATTACTAGTGATATGCACGGCTGTCACTGCAAACTACATTTATGGATTTGCAAGTCATTTCCATAAATCAGCTGCATTGGATCCATCAGAAGAGCAGAGCCTGGCGTCGGTGCGAAGATGATGGAGCTCTCTTTGAACGTATAATGAAGTGTTCCAAGGGCTGCAGTTATTTTTCTGCTTGTTAAGGATTTTTTTTTTCAAGGGGGAGGGGGACCTTTTCGAATTTGATTTTAAATTAAAACGTCGCCAAGAGATGTTTTATTGGTGATCACCCTTATGATAAATTTATGCTTCAATAATTACTTTTCACGGGATATCGATTTCCTCTGGCAAAAGCCTTTCTCCCTCCTTCCCAAACCCTGTCTCCCATTCCCCCGAACAAGGCAGCGCTCCCCCTCCGCCCCCCCGGGGACGGCTCCGCAGGCAGAAACGTGGGTGGGGATGGGGGAACCGAGCGGCCTCGGCGAGGACAGGAGGGATGGAGGGATGGAGGGAGGGAGCCGCCGAGGTTCACGCAGGAGCCGCTGCCGCGCAGCCCGACTGCCGGGGGAGCCCCGCGCCGGGTTCCACTCCGCTCCCCGGCCCCCCCAGACCCTCCCTTGCTTTCAGCGGGGCCGTAGATGGAGGAGGGAGGGGCTACCCCGCCTTGGTGGGGGTCCGTCAGAGGAATCCAGGCAACCTCCGAGGCTGCAGCGAACCCCCCGCCGTCTCTGTGGTGTCCTAACCGCAGGTGAAAGGGACTGCTGCTCCAGTCGTCGTCGTTCCCACCCCCCTTCTCCACCTCCCCCTAAATCCAGAGCAAACCTGCAGGTGAGAGAGTGCCGTCGGTCCCAGCAGCCCCCCGTCCTGTGCCCCCCTCACCTGGCACTGGTGAAGCTCGATGAGTGACTGCCCTGTCCCACTCTGCCGTGGCTGGCTGGGAGCCCCCACGTCCCCTCCTGGTGCCTGGCCTGGGAAGGGGAGCAAACAGGTCAGCACATGGCAAAGGGAAGTTCTTCCTTTACCAGGGTCGCAACCCCCAGGATTACAAGTGCTCTGCACGGTGTCCCAATCTGCAAATGCATCACTCCCTGCCAGGGACCCGGCTGTCCTCTCCACACCACCCACAGCAAGCACGCCCTCCCCAACCCCAGTCCCACTTCTCTTTCTTTACAGCCTTACTAACCCACTGTTGGAAACATATTCAGAGCATTCAAGCAGGTACATGGGGTCCATGGTGGGTTTATGGCCCAAAGCAATGCCAAGGCCATGCTAAACCAGGACCAGCTTGTTTCACAAATGTTCCTTACCTTCAAAAACATTATTATTACAATCAAACTGGAGTTTTCCAGGATGCTGAATTCATCCAGATAAATCACTTCTGATCTGTCCTTTCCTGACAAATACAATATTCCTCTCAGCTCCCCCCTCCCTCCATTTATTACGGAAATAGCTTTCCCCTTGGAAGGGACTCAGTGCCCAGAGGACAGAGAGATGAGAACAGGACAGCACAGGGCAAGTCGCTGCAGAATCTTCAAGCCCATGGCAGTTTCCCCAGATGACCCATTCACAGTGTTTTCCCCTCGTCACACTATTTGCTGGCTGATATTCTCCTTTCCCTTGTTTCAAAAATTGTGGTCCTTTCCTTGGGGGTAGGAACAGGAGGCTTGCTGGCTGTGGGGAGGACACTCATCCCTAAACACTGGCCCATGCTTAGGAGGAATTTACTGGTGTTGGCAGCTCATGTCCTAGCTCCCATGGTAAAAATTGCAAATCCTCACATGTGGGTGGATGAATCACCTTGTCCCCTATTTATCTTTTATTTTAAAGCAGGAAATTCGAAGAGTGCAGAGCACTGTCCCCATCCCCAAACCCTGAATGTTAAACCCAAGGGCTCTGGCAGCTGCTCAGGGCAGGGTTCCCATGGCCCCATGTACCGAGAGCAAAGGGAGGCCTCTGAGCACAAACAGGAAAGCTGCGGTGGGAACTCAGAGCGTGAGCAAAGCTGAGGCACCTTGCACACCCCTGCTTTGCCCAGGCCTGGCTTTGCAGCAAGGCTGGGGGCTGCAGCTTGTACTCTGAGGGGGTACAGCCCTGGCCAGGCATGAGGGGTTCCTTCCAGCTGCTTGTGGTACTCCTGCTTTTAGCTGCCATGGAGCACAGGAAGGAATATTCCCTCCTCCCCCCTTTTTTTTTTCTCTGGTGTGTCCCCAGTAGATATTACCTTTTAATGCAGCCAGGGCCAGTCCTTGCTCCCCAGACTCCCATATGCTGCCAAAGATGGAGCAGCCACAGAAGTAACATGGGCACAAGCTTGAGACCTTCAAATCCACCACAGAAATTGGGGCAAAATCTGGAACCAGGAGCAGCTGGGGAGGAGGAACAGGCTGTCCTGTCCCACTCCTCTCCCTGCAGCCCCTGTTATGCACTGGCCTCTGCTCTCGGCACGACCCAAAGCGCCACTGTCTCACACCAGCCCTTGGCCACCTCTGCTCCAGGTGCCTCCTGAGCAGGGCAGGCCGAGCCGCCAAGACCCCAAATTCAGGCTCTCCCCACCTAGTTACAGCATCGATTGGTCCAGGCTGCTCATTTTCCTGCTTCATCAGTACTCTGCTTCAAAGCCACCGCTTCCCTAGGCTCACCTCACCACATCCCAACGACAAACCCGCGGGCATCCAAAGGCCGCTTTGCTCTGGACAGCAGAGGAGGGAGCTGGCCCGGGGGGGTGCGGGGCCAGTCCCTGCCCTCTCCCCACTCCCGGTGCCGCTCCCCCGGCTCGGCGGACCCGGCTCGGCTCTGCCGCCCTGCCCGGCTCTGCTTCCCTGCCCGGCTCTCAAAGCTTAGGCGAGGGGGACCTCTGCAGGCTGCGCCGCATGACCGCCCCATAAACACGGCTGCCCATCCCACCTTGTGGGACACAGCTGGGCGTGCTGCCTCCCGCCAGGTGTTTTTCATAAGGGAAAACCCCTTCCTAAAGGTGAAAAGCTAAAAAGCGGAAGGGTTTTGTGAGCAAAACGCCCCGTAGCATCCCTTCTGCTAGGTGAGCAGTCTTTTCGAGTACCACAGAGAAATCAAGTCGTGTTTTCCCAGGGCTTGTGACACTACTAATGGCAGGCACCGTATGATGAAGCGTATTGCCCCCCCGTGCCCCACACCAGGAGCTGAGGAAGCAGGATGCTACCCCAGTAATGCAGGCTGAAGGGTGAAACCCATCCTGTGGTTCACAGTGATTTCAGAGAGGATTGCTGCTACAACCAAAGTGACACCAGTGCCACAGATCTCAGGGGCAGGAGAGAAGGTCAAAGCCAGGCACAGGGTTAGATTGACGTGACCACTCTGAGAAACAGCGGGGAGGCAGGGAAGCGACAGGCAGCTTCTCCTAGGTGGTCCTGTGTGGATGCCACACATGTCCCTCAGCCCCTGTTCCCTCAAATTTAAAGGTCTTGAATTTCAGCCAAAATGTGACTAGAGACATTACAAGCAGAGGAAATTCAGTCCCTGGGTGTTTCAAATCCTCTGCTCTGGGAAGCTGGACTTCAGAGAGCTCCCTGGTACATGCACACAGTTCCTTTGCAGCTGGGGGTCACCTCTAGCAGAAACTCTCCTGCCTCCTGCTTCACTCACAGAGGACTTCACACGTGCAACAAGTCCCGTGACTCCCTCCTCTATGGCCTGTCCCAAACCTGTCAGCTGCCTAAGCATTAGGAGCTGCTTTATACTTCCATGCAGCTATAGCCACATCCAGAAGGTTGACTGAACTGAGTGACCTGACCCTGCAGCAGTGAGTCCTGCTCAGAGAGAGGATCAGAGACTTTCCTGAGGCCACCTCCAAACTGAATTATGCTGTGATTCAGTGATGACACAGACAAACCCCTGCCTGCTGCTCCTGTATCCCCCTCATCCATCAGTGTTTTCCAGCATAGCAAAATAAACTGAAGCAGCCAAGCAACTTCCAAGCCCCTGAGCACAAGCAGCAACGTAAAGCCAGCGTCACACAGTTGGTAATCAGTTGCTATTTCTCATTTCTTAAAATCATATTTTTTTAATGGCCACTAATGCTTTTCTGAAATAGGCCCATTTGTTCTTCACCTAATTCAACCATAGCCTTTAATTGTTTGATACTAATAGCTTTCATTTCTCTCACTTCCTTCTCTCTTTCTTTGCCCTGCGGGGGGAGTCAGCTGTGACACTCCTGAGCAAGCTTGCAAAACAACTTCAACTTCTGCTTTCATTCTTTGTGCCCTGCCCATCCCAGGGTGCAGAAACTATGGCCAAGGGAGGAGGGAAATTGCGCCATTTGATCCGTGAACATTTCAAGGGAAAGTAAAAGGATACTTAGTGCTGCCACATCTAAAGACACAGACAGGATGACCCCAAAGTGAGAAGAAATAATAACTAACTGTCAACCTGGGGCTGCCAACAGCACCACCCACTCTATGTATCCATGTCTGGAGTGAGATGGCCAGGGCTGAAGCACCTCACTTTGGATTGGTGACAAGCCTTCCCCTCAAAACCCTTTTGCAATGCGTTTGGTGAGTAGAAAGTGGAAGGTGTGGTGAAGATGGACTCCCTGGGGAAAGCTTCCCAGCACCTCCTGCCCTCCATTCTGCTATGTTGCAGCCCTTGACTTTGGTGCCTTCTCTAGGCTTCCCTTTCTGTTCGGGAGGATGAGGATATTTTCCAGAGAAGGGGCTGGAAAGAAAGAGGTTGGGCATGAAAACTTTGTGTAAGGAAAGCAGGGCAGGTATCCTGCTACCTGGAAACACAGCTGTAGCCTGTGTGCACAGCATCGGCTCTGTCTTGCTCCACTCTCAGCTGACTTCCCCAAACCAAGGCACAAGAGCTCAGCAATGCTCCCTGAAAGACAGCAAATGCCTTGGCAGAGGCTGCTTGTGAGGTCCTCTCGGTGACCTTTCATGGCCTTAAGAGCCCCCAGGACTCAGTCAGAGGGAGCCCTGCTGCTGCACAGCACACAGGGTAAGCTCAGAGCTGCCTTGGAACACCTTGGCTGCTCACCTGGCAGGACCAGGGGGTGTTCCATGTGTTTTCCTACTGGATGTGGGTCTGGCACATGCCAGGCATGGGACTCCATCCACAAGCTCTGGCAAATGTCTGCCTAGGTCTTTTTTTTTCCAAGCCTTGGCTCTCATCCAAGGCAAGAGTCTCCCTTCAAAGGAACAGTGGCCAAGAAAATTCATTTCTTAGACAGTGAGCCAGAAGGTGAATAACTCATAGCAGCCCCAGAGGTGGTGGAGTTCACTCTCTATATCTCATATTCTTCTCTATATGCAACCAATTAGAAAAACAAAACTCTGATGGCTTGATTTTGATGGAGTACTCCACAAGTTTGCTAATTGTTTTCCCATTAATCCTTGCTTTTGAAAGTAGATCTGGATTTTAGTTGGAACAGTTCTGAAAGTCTATCAGGGTCAAGAGGTGTGGCTTGCTAGTAGCAGAAAGGTGCACAGGAATAGCAAGATGGGTATGTGCGAACTCTTCATGTTACAGGAAAATATCCCAGTGAAGTTATTTCTCACTTACCTTTCGTCCCTGCTGCAGACACAGACTCTAAATATCACTTCTCCCTGCCTGGCAGCAAGAGAGAGAAGCAGCATGATCTGTTGGCAGCAGAGGGGCTGCCATCAGAAAGGATGTGTGCTCTCTGTCCCAGGGAGCTTTTCATTCATTTTTGGTAGAATAACCCTAAAATTAACCAGTTCCAACTGATGAGAGGAACAGAGAGTTTTGGAAGGCTATGTCTAAATGAGAACGTTTCTCCTCCTTTTTCTTAAAACGAAGAAGCTGCTTGCCCTAACCAGGGCAGGAGGTTTCTATGAGCAGGAGAGACAAAAAGGTCTGTCAGGAGAGGATTAGCTGGAGCAGAGCCTGCCTCCGAGCAAAACAGAGGGCGAGGCGACCTTGCAAAGCCTGTCTGGGCTATTTTCTAGAGCTCTGGGAGGAAGACTGTAAAGCCAGTAGTGACAGAGGAGAATGGCAGTAAGAAAGGAAATTAATTTTGCTCTAATGCCTGCTCTTGCTGTTGCTTATGCAGTAATGAACAGCAGCTGCATCTAGCCCTGAAATCCCCCTGCTCTCCCCATAGAGCAAGAGCAAGTCAAACAAAGGCTTTTTAATACCAGGAGGGCCCTTTCTCTGTGGCCTACTGGGAAGTGTAGTTCAGTACCTGCGTGGCCATTTCAGAGCAGACTTTGCTCCCTCTGCTTTGCAGAGCCTGAGACTCAGAGCAGGAAAGTTTAGGGGAGAGGGCTGGGATGAGTCCTTGGGTCCATTTGCTGCCTACATTGGTTGACCATGCCACTCTGGATTGCAGGACCATGAGATACTCCCTCTTGGCTGGGAGGTCTGAGGGGAAGAGCTGCAGGATGCCCTTTCTGGCACACTGATCTGCAGCCCCGAGAGAGAAAGAAAATCTTGGTAGTGAGGGGCTTGCCAAATCCTACCTGCAGCAGAAATGAGGGTGGGCACAAACAAACAGGAGACATGGCTGGAAGTAAGGACCTGGACTGCAAGCATGTGGTAGGAGGCTGTCCCAAATGGAGATAAGTGTCCAGGACTGCTGCAGTGCAAGGACCCCCCAAGCTTGTGGCTGTATGTCCCTCGGAGTCAGGGCCAGCAGCAGGGAGTTAGCTCAGCTTTCCTGAGGGAAGGGCTCACACTGACACACCATCCATGGTAAAAAAAGTGAGCACAGTGCTTCAAATTTTGCATGCCAGGCAGGTAAGGAGGAGAGCAAGCAATGTGGACCTGGGGTTCAAATGCCTCAGAGATGCATAAAAAGCTGCAGAAGAAGAGGGTAGGAAGGGCTTGGCCAGCCACCCACAGGTGCTGGATATGACCATTTGTCTAACCCTGGCAAACCCAGCAAATCTCCGGCACCTGGCAAAAAAGGCATGGTTTTGTGCACTCTGGAGTTTGGGGCACATCTTGAGGAACATGAGACTGGCTGGGCTTGGGACTATTTCATCCCAAATGGAAAATATGAACCATCTGCATTTCTTCCCATGTTGGGTTTTTTTTTTTTTTATTTCCACCAAAGTTTTCTTTCTTTCAGTAAAGAGATGTGAGTGGCATCCAGACTGCACCTCCCCATTTTCCTCCTCAAAATAGTAATAGCCTCATTTGCTAAAGGCACTATTAGGGTATTAAGTAAAAATGAATTAAGTTTAATTCAATTGTTATTTTAGGAGATTTGCCTCGTCAGGGTTTTGCAAAGCTTCATTCTTCCACTCGCTGGAGACCAGCTTTAACACGCCCCTGCTGAGTTGTTGCTGCAAGCCACAAACCCATCACGCTGGGAGTTTTACTTAATGCTAAGGGTTGGATTTTATTTTGCTTAATGTCAGAGTCTGCCTGCCACACTGCTGGGGAAGAGGGGAGAGCTGGAGACTGGTTAGCTCAAGTCCATCATACTCAGCTTAGAGATATAAGTGACTGTCTGGCTGGTGATCTTAGGCAAAAACCCATTGCTTATTTGTCCAGAAAGCACCAGGTCACTGCTATCCTGCTTCAGAGAGACTTCACTTGCTCACTACATCAGATTTCATCTCCTGGATTTTCTCCATCTGCTGCAGTATGCTTTGGACCACCTGCATGTGAGGGTGGGGGCTGCCAGGGGTGGGAAGTGCTTGGGAGGGATTAGTCTTCATCTACAGAACACTGGTGCTCTTACGTGTACTTTGCTCTTTGGATTGACTTCAAATGCGATAGAATAGCTCTGGAGAGCATCAGGGTCTGCCCTGGTCAGGAACGGTTCCCCATCCCCAGCAAGGCATCAGCTCCACCCAAGCCAAGAAGAAATTTTGGAAAGGAGGAAAAGAGGAGAGAAAAAGGAGAGGAAATAGTGACAGAAGGACCTGGACTATCTTGGAACTGGTGCCCATGCCTTTGTTATGTGGGCAGGCAGGCTGCTATCTGCCCTTAACCACTTTGGTTTAGACGTGGCATTTGGACAAAATTCCTGCACAGGGCAGAGAGTAAAGGGAGAACATGACTGAGAAGGTTGAGAAGAAGAGGGGCTCAAACTCCCCCAAAGCCCAGCTAAAGGTCATTTCAGATGATCTGTCGGCTCCCACAGCTTGTACAGATGAGCGGTGAGACCCATCACATCCCTCCTCCCTTCCCCCTTAGGTTCCTATAGCATAAAGGGAGACAGGAGGACAAGACCCCAAAGATAAATGCCCACACATGGTGCTGGGATAGCTTGCTGTCAGTGGCAGGAAGCAGGAGGAAGGAGTACTCTGAGCAGGGCTCTCCCAGCCCCTAACCTTGCTGCGAGCCAGTGCCCAGGATTTATGGAAGAAAGGCTTAGCTGTGACCTCTGATCCACTCAGCACCGAGCGCAGACTCGGATGGCGTTACAGTGTGATGTACGGCCAGTGGCTCTGCCGGGCAGTCTCTTGTGAGAGATGGTGTGCGATATTTCTGGAGTTTATACCTAGCTCTCCAGCTCGATGGGCTTTCTGGATATGATTTGTGCCGTATGTAGCTCTATAAATATTGAGCTCAGAGCATTATATATGGCGACAGCCCTACAGCACTCCCGGTGATATATCCCCACGTTTGTGGTTGTAGGCGAATAATTTTAGTTTGAGTGGTGTGGCAATGAGAACAAGGAGGAAGTAAAATAAAAGGGTAATTCAAGCCCAGGCGAACGCAGGAAAGGTGTGTGAGGCTTGGCTGATCATTCACAGCCTCTCCCACCAAATCACTCAGGGAATTGATGGCCGGAGTCATTTCCCAAATTAGTTACCTTATCCCTGTGTGCTGCTGTCTGCAAAATAAAGAGATGTCACTAAGCCTCCCCTGTCCGGGGTTTTTGCTGAGAGGAGGTGCAGCAACAGGACAGGAAAAGAACCAGGAACAAGGCTGGGACTCTGAGGACAGGGTCAGATCCTCCCTGCCAGGGCATCCCTCAGGTTGGAGCATGAACCTAGGCAGTTACCACCAGCCTCTGACCACACAATTCCCTGGAAAGCTG
Organism: Coracias cyanogaster; assembly: GCA_033124195.1. Classification (NCBI taxonomy): domain Eukaryota; kingdom Metazoa; phylum Chordata; class Aves; order Coraciiformes; family Coraciidae; genus Coracias; species Coracias cyanogaster. Next base: position 21,155 of record JAVSBS010019059.1, on the reverse strand, counting down.
TGGCAGCATTGCCCTGGGAAACCAACACAACAAGCAGCTTGCAGGACACCATGTAGGTGTGGGAACAAGGACTTTTTCCCTGCTATAAATGAGGGGATTGCTTAAGACACTTGGGATTTCTGCTGTCCAGCTGTTGCTTCCCCACCCATAAATTCCATAGCATTCCCTCCCTCTGGCCAGGAGATGGGCAAAGAGGGCTCCGATTGGTGCAGCCACTTATCCCATTCAGGCAGATGTTGCAAGCGCCTCAGGACAAACTCATGAGTGGGATGCTGGAATGACCAAATGCCCATCTCTACAGGAAAACTGAGGCCAAGTTTCATGCCGTGTCCCACTCACTGCGATGCTTCAAAATGTTCAGGTGTTTGCATCCACGCAGGGCTGGCACAGGCTGACAAGTTCAGAGAACCCACCTTAAACCCTTAAAGTGAATAATTTCTACCCCAGTGTCAGAACTCAGCTCTTCCATGGGAAATGCCTGTCCTTCAGGCCTGCATCCCATCACTGCAGGTGACAAGGGGATGGCTGGTGACCCAGCACCATGTCCCTTGGTGAGAAGTCTGAAGCAGAGCCTGTAATTAATCTTTACTTGTGAAACAGGTGAGTGAACAACCACTTGAGGAACAGGATTGCAAGGCATGGAGAAGGACTGGATGGACCCAGGCTGCTAACACACTTTACAGCAGCAACCCGTCTGCACCAATGTGTTTCAGGTATGCCTCATTCCAGTACAAATGCCATAATGGACCCATAATACTTACATTTCCATGGCTGTGCTGCCACAGACCTTACAAAAAACCACCACACTGTCACCATGTCATTGGTGTAGTAGCACGAGGTCATCTAGGAGGAATTCAGCTCTGTTTGTGTGCTGTCTGTGAATAACCCCATCAAAGGACTATTGCAAAGGAGCTGGGGCTCCTTCCCCCTGGGAGAGTCACACCTTCCAGCTCCCTCATAACCATCCAAGGGCACGGAGCAAGGACATGGTCCTGTCAGAGCACAGGCCAAGAGCAGGAGAGACCATTTGCAAGAAATTGGAATGGTTTGCTCTGATTTTGTAGTGGTTTGCTTTTTTGTAAGAGATGCAAGGTCAACAGAGAGCAATAGCCTTTCTCAGTGGCTTTATGTCAGGATAGGGACTGCAGCTGTTTGCAATAACAGCTATGGCAGACACAAAGGATGTAAAAATTGATCTGATTTCTTTTCTCCAGGAAATATTTAAGCTACATAAGAACAAAACTTACTTCCACTGGAAGCTGCTGCTTTAATCTTGAAGAGACACAGAAGGCTCAGTGAGTTCAGGATCTGACACAAAACAACTCGGGGTTAAAGTTGCAAATTTTAACATGCTAGAAGCCTTGTAGGGCTGAGATAGATGAGTAAGTTCTCCATCAAAGGGTCCTTTTAGTCAAAGGTTGACACCCCTCTAGGAGATTTGCTACAAGTCAAGAGGAAGGAACAGCCTGAAGGACAAACTTAGGGGCAAAAATGTTGTGTTATGGAAACTCAGTAGGTCAGATGAATTTTAAGAAGATTAGTTGTGGTCACAAACCACATTAATCTCTTGCCCAAAAAAGTCACTGGAACATTTAATATTCCTACCTTAATTTCTGGATTACTTTCACCCCTTGAGGACACCCAGCAAGGCCAGACTCCAAGCTATGTGGTTCTGGAAAAGGAGATCTGCAAACAAAAGCCAGCACCCTGGCACGGCTAAAAAGCCCGGACTTCCCTGCTTGCAGCCCTGGACATTTTCTTTGCAATGCTGGTTCCTGCTTTGGCAGAGTGGCTTGATCCTACTGTCAGAGCAGCATTCTCTGGGCTCCTTTTGCAGGCATACAAGGAGTCTCCCATGGGCTGCAACAGCCAGCAGAGCACCAGAGAGCCAGTGGCCTTTGCATTATCATCCCATGGAGAAGGTTGTCCTGACACTGCTGCTGCAGCCAGCTCAGCTCCATGATCTCATGGCCTGATGAGCACTGCGGCTAGACAAAGGCACTCTGCAGACAGCACCACCTCACTCATTCTCCTGGTTCCCCACTTGGTAGTATCCATCTCTTCTCTCATACCAATAGCTGAGATTGGAGATGTCCTGCTGCAACCATCTCTTCAGCCTATTAACAAAATATTTGTGCCATGAACAATCTGATTCTTTAGCTTCTGAGCCCTCTCTCTTGCACCTCTCATCTGTGCTGGTGATCTCCACTGCTCTCCTTGATTCCAAGTCATCAGAGAGGTCTGGCATGTGAGACTTCCCTTTACCCTTACCTGAAGCAGACAAATACACTTGTGAGGAGAATTTACCGCTTCTGTGACAGAGCTCAGCTGCATGGGAGATTCTCAGTGCCTACAGCACAACAGGCAAACGAAGCAGCTCACCCAGCAAGTGTTTCTGCAGAGGAGCACAGCTCAGGGCAGATGTGGCCATAGCTCGATGCTCTGCCTCCCCAGCCATCCCACCAGAACTGAGGACTGCACCAAGCAGGGCTCACCTGGGCTTTATCCCACAGTGCTAGTGCTTTCTCCTCACTGCAGGAAATGACACACTCCAGAGGGTCTGCCATGCATTCCCCTACCCTTCTTCCTACCAAACCCAAACAGTTTCTGACTGTCTTGGTTTGAGTTCAAACAGAAACTATTCTGTTCAGTGATTTTACTCTTCAGTTGTTTCTTTTAAGTAACTGCACTTTCTGAAAATAGCAGCATATTTTTACAGACAGTGCCTGCTCCTAGTAGCAATCATGCTTGACTATAGTTACTACCAAGGATTGGTGTGTAGAAAGGCTTTTGCTTATACTTGCTCCTATGGAGGCCAAGGTCACTGTTAAATCTTGTGTGCCACCTTGGAGGTGCAGAAAGTAAAAGGCTGCACCTGTGGAGAGAAGCAGACAGGACAGGTGACTCTAAACTGATCAACGAGTTATTCCATCCCATATACGTTATATTCAGTATAAGTCTGAGGGATCACAAGGGTCAAACTCTCTTCTTCAAGACCAGTGTCCTAAGGGGACTATGACCATTCTGCCTTCTATCCCAGCCTGTGCATTCCTGAATCCAGTTCCCATCTGCTGCTGAGTCCAGTCTGGGGCTTCTCCAGTGCTTGCTCCACAGCATTCATGGTGATGGTGACATAATTGCCATCAGGGAGGTTGGGTTCAATATTGATTTTGTATATATATTTCATGTTATTATTTTTATTTTCATTAAAGCTGTTTTAGTTTTATTTTCCGGTCCATAAGTCTCTGTCCCTTATTTGCTTTCTTTTCCCCTGTTGAAAGGGAGAGGCATTAATAGCAAGCATCTCTCATTTTCTGAGTGACTGGCCCAGCCCCAACCCTTGACACTGAGTCTTCCCAGGTTTTCTTCCCACTTTGTCCACTAGTGAGTAGTCTCAGCATCACCCTGAGCGTCTGGGGAAATCAATCCTTACTTGGCCCAGCTATGGCTGGGCAGGTGGAAATACTGCTCCCCTGCATGCTCACCTACCCCTACAACAGCTCTTTTCTCCCCACCACTGAGAAAATGTCTTTGTAGGACAAGGACAGTAAGGTCACCTGTGAGGACCCACCCAGAGCACCCGTCACTAATATGGTGGCAGGTGTGAAACTCACCTTCAGGTCTCCATCCCAGGCTGGCAGGGACTGCTGCCAGCTCTCCTCTGCCCCAGGGAAATCGCATTTTGGGCAGGGTGGTGAGAAGGACACAGGTGGGAAGGGCAGAGCTCAGCCTGAGCTTCAAGGAGGGCCAAAGGAATGGCCAAGATTTGGCCAAAATTGGTCCAGAAAGGGCAAAAATTATTAGACAAAGATGATAGATAGGGACACCCACAGACTCACCTGAAGCCACCCACACATGCAAGCACACTCAAAAGTCTTGCTTTTGTGTTTTTGGAAACCAGGATAAAAGAAGAGAAAGTTCACAACTAGTAGACCATCCAGAGGATGCTTATCCCAAATTTCAGCATATCACTTTAGATCACACTTTGGCCTCTGCCCTCTGGGCACCATTTCACTACTAAATGCACCATGGAATAAACACCAAGTAATGATGGAACACAAATAATCCCTTCTCAGAGAATTACTTTTCTGGCAAATACTGAGGAATAAATGCAGCTTTAAAAAGCAATAACTTATTAAACAGACGGACACAGACACACATACACACACAAGCAGACCCCATTAAAGCTATTTGATGTGAGCCAGGGAAAAGTGCCTCTAAATCACATAATTATTACAAGAGATGAAGACACATTTGCTTAAACTGGTTCAAATCACCTTTGGGGAGGGAGGAGAGTGGGTTTTTGTCTGCATCATTAAGTGCTTTGATTTCCTGCAGCTCACCCTAGACTCCTGTTTTAATAGTATTAAACATATGAATATGTGACAATAAAATGCAGGTGGCTTCCTTAAGCTTTATTGACTTCCTATGCCACAAAGAAAAAACCATTGCTTCCTTGTTTACTTGTTTTATCATTCCTTGGTTCTTTTTTTTTCCTCTTTTGATTAATGCAGGCCGTTTCTTGGCTGTCCTAGAGAGCTGCTGCAGCTGCCTACTTTGATGAAGGCTCTGTGCTTAAAAAGTCCCAACTGCTTGACACCAGCACTTACTACACCACATAAGCCAGAATTTAGGGCTGCATGGCCAGAGGAATGGATCCAGAACCCGTTCTCCATGCCTTGCTGGAGCTCAAGGAGTCAGGGGCTCACAGGGGTCTCAGCTTTGCTTCCTCGGTGTGGTTGCAATCCCCAAGCAGTGGTCTTGCACGTTTTCACACACACCACCCTGACACTGCCCAGCCCACCTAAACATCCTTCAGACCTACCCATCCCATGAAGCATCAAAAGATGGGACGTCTGGTGGAGAGTCTCACTTCTAAATGCCAGTGGAGAATTCAGAAATTCAAGGGAATCCATCCCCTGAATTTCTCAATTGTGGCTTCATCCAAGATCCCTTTGGGAACATGCTGTGCCCCAAAGGACACTTTTGTGGCTGGGTTTGGCTGCCCTTCTTATAGAAACATAGCATGCTTTGGGTTGGAAGGGACCTTTAAAGGTCAGCTAGTCCAACCCCTCCTGCAGAAAGCAAGGACATCTTCAACAAGATCAGGTTGCTCAGAGACTCTTCCAACCTGACCCTGAATGTTTCCAGGGCTGGGGCTTCTACCACCTCTCTGGTTAACCCGTTCATGTGTTTAACCACCCTCATGGTAAACAATTATATGTATTTTAAAAAAAAAAGTATAAGTAGTCTAAATCTCCCCTCTCCTAGTTTAAAACCATCACCCTTGTCCTGTCACAACAGGCCCTGCTAAAAAGCCTGTCCCCGTCTTTCTCAGGGGCTCCCTTCGTGAGTTGCCTCCCCAGTGCTCCCAGTCTGAGCCACCCGCCGGCTGTGCCGGGGCCCGGCTGCCCGGCTGCCGGTGCCGGGGCCCCGCTGGGCGCTCGCCGGCCCCTAGATGGAGCTCGGAGCCCACCGTTGGCTGCGGGGCGGCCCCGGAGGGCTGGCGGCAGCGGGGCAGGCGGGGATGTTGGCGGTGGCTTCCCCACGCCGGGCACAGGGGCGGGTAGAGGGGCAGGGGAGCAGGGTGTCCCCCCCGCGCCTCACCCACCCAGGGGTGCGCACGCCTGGCCGGAGGGGTGGCCACAGGACCACCGCTCCGCTCCAGCCGGTGTGTGCCGTCCTGCGGCTCCGGCCGGCTCTGAAAGGCACCCTGCACCGGGGGGGAAGCGGGGGAGCCACGTGTCTGAGGGGCAACGCCAAGAGCTGTGGCCCCTACTTGTCTCAAGGCACTTGTGCGAAGGTTGTCTTCTCCTAGATCCCATCCTTTGGAGGCCTGCAGGCAGCCCTCTTCCCATCTGCTACAGAGGGCTCATTCCCATTCACTGTCTCTCATCCAGAAAACATCCCTATGCCCTTAAAGGCAAATAAAGGGGAGAGGGTTGCTGAAACTGAAATGTGGGGCTGCATAAGGAAGGAAAGAAGGGCCATGGGGTCACAAGGCAGCATCTGTGGCACTGCCAGGCAAAACTCACCCAGTCCCCACCACCTCCTCTCTTGTACGGGGGGTCTCCGCTCCCCCTTTCCCATCATGGCCAGTTTGGGCCAAGAAATCAGCCACAGCATTTCCTCTGGGAAAGAGAGCAGGGTTGGAGTCAGGACCTACCTCCTGCGATTCCACTTGTTGAAGGGAGGGAAACTGGCTCCTGAAATACAGGAGATGTTCAGCAACAGGGCACTACTTCTGGTTCCTCACTCCTCAACTCTTTTGGCAGCACCTGTGGTCACAAGCTGTCTCAGGAAACACTTTCCACCTGATAATGTTACAGGTGTGCCTCTGCCTGTCCCTGGGCTTTCTCTGCCGTGTCTGTGGCATGTTTCCACAAGGGCTGGCACATACACATGCACCCTGGGATCCCAGCATGAGCTCTGCACTCCCATGCCTGACTGCTACGAGTCTTGCTTCTGCACGTGGTATGCAGCAGGGCTCTGCTCAAGGGTATACGTACCCTCAGATCCTCAAAGGACCAGGCCTGAAGGGAGACTGTGTGGAAATGATTGTGGGTCCACCAATACATCCTCCTTGCGTTGATCCCTAGAGAGCATGCTCTGCTCTGCATCCCACCTCCTGCCTCTGGTATGAGCCATGGCCAAGGCAAGTTTCAGACCTGTCATAACAACTAATAAGATTTCAATATTTGTTTTCACTCTATCCCAAAATGAAAGCCAGTTCTCTTTAAGTATTCCATGAGGACAGGGGCTGGTGGGTAACAGACCCTCCACAGACCCCTCATTTGCTCCTGCAAGCAGCCCTGTTAGTGGACAGGGCACCCAGAACACGTCCCTCTGGTCACAGGAGTTCCTCCAATGGCAGGAGGGCACAGGCCTGCAGTGGCAGAAACCCAATAGTGTTGCACGTGTGCATAAAACTTCCCGGAATTTAATCCGGGAAGGAGGGCAGTGCCCTGGATAGAGCCCAGCAGCTACTGCTGTGCTCCAAGCCTGTGTCACCAGGGCATGCCATCACCAGGATCTGCATTTCAGCAGCAGCCTTCTGCCATGGCAAGCCCCTCCAGCATATGGCATCCACTATGAAGACAGATGGGCCAAGTATAGTCCCTGCTGGTGGCAGACACCCCTCCTCTGCCCAACCAAGGCTCCTGCTGGAGCAGGACCCCAAGTCCCAGGTGCCCTGTTCCACTCAACCCCATACACCATGTACCTGTAGCGACTTGGTGCCTTTTTTTCTGTAGCTTTCAAAAGAGCATTCTTCTGGTACATCATGGCTCCCGGGCACCTGCAGGCATTTGTTCTCTTCTCCCCCAGCCTGGCCTCAGGGGACCTTCTCTTTTCACTCACACTCTCATGGCTCTTCTGTGAAAACAGGATCTTCCCAGATCAGCCGGGGAGGCTCTTACCCCTGGAGAAGAGGAGCTGTGCAGAGCCCTGGCCACAACTCAGTGCACTTTTGCTCACTCCCTCATGACTCTGAGCAAGCCCCTTGTCCACCTGTACCTCTTTTTTCCTCTTTACCACTTACATGGAGAGATGTTGGGGTCAAGACCTGCCTCTCAGCATGTTTACATCCAACATATCTGATAGCCCAAGCATGATCTTGCTCTCGCTAGCCACCAACGTTGCAAACCGAATGCTTTCTAGATGAAAACCCAGAGAGGAAGAGTCTGGCCTGACATGTGCCCAAAAGCTGAGTGTTGGCAACAGCAGGTACCAATCACTGAACAAAGCAACTTTCCAAAAAATTCCTCTTGCTGAGACAGGAAAGTCCCTGGGAAACAGAGCTTTTTTCCATGTTTTCATCTAGCCCCGTCTTTGTACCACTTCTCAACTGTAGTTAAAATAAGTATATATTGATTGATATTTTTTAACCACTGCTTTGTTATTTTCAGGCGGCTGCAGCCTAGGAAAGATAGACAGTTAACCGCAGCTCTCAGACCAGCGGGTCTACATTCTTTGCAGGCAATGAGAAAACTAGTTTTCTCAAGCCTTGCTCATTCCTGCTCAAAAATTAGAGCAGGGACTCCCATCTATTTCTGCTCATTTTATTTTTGTTCCAGAAGCAGAAAGGCAAAGGGCGGCTGAGCTGAGGGTAAGTACTGATTTTCCAGCCCCGAGGAAGCCCAGGGCAGGGGTTTGCAGCTCTCTGCAGCAGGGGACTTGCACACCTTTGGCGTACAAACTTTCAGCTGGAGGTTTGGCAGGTAATTATGGGTTACATGGCAAAGAGCTGCTGGAGCCAGCCCCAACCACAACTGGCTGCAAAAAGAAGGAAGCAAAAAATTAATTTATAGACTTGGAAAATCAAGATTGTGTGTGCGTGTGTGCTTTTGGGAAAAACAAAATCTATTTGAATACAGTTTTAAGTTTAACTTGAATAAATGTACAGAATACATTTAAAATTACCAAAGTGACAAGGAGTTGCTGATCAATAGAAAGGAATAGGGGCAAAGAACCTCAGTTCTAATCTTGGATAAGTGCTGACATATCAAACAGAAATTTTCTACTTTAACAAATAATAACAACATAACAAAAAAATCTAAGTCCCAGCTAACTTCTCAAACAAAAGATCTGCAAAAACAGAGACAAATCAGAGTTTGACTCCAGCAGAAACTTGTTGTGATAATCTGTAGCTTTGTGTGCTCATCTTCTTTCCTTAATATTTGTTAAAAAAAATACAAACCAACTTCCTTAAATCTAATTTTTCTTCATAAATTCAGACCCTTTCATTTATAAAATTCCCACCCGGGATATTTTGATAACTCCAAATCTTACTTCACAAATGTTTGCAAAAAAGCAGCCGCTGAAGCTCACTGTTGCACAAAGAAATCAGTGTCACTCAGCCAGTCTGCTTCTGGGGGAAAAAAAAAATTAAAAATCTTCCAGCTGTCCCAGAACCCCAGACAGAGCTGGATTTTTACTGTAACCCAAACAGTTTTCAGCAAAGCCATTTTCATTTTTTGCCAGTAAATCAGCTTTGGTTTTCTACTCCATCCAGTGCATGGAAGCTGCGCTCAGCAGCGAGGAGGGGGCTGCCTCCACAGGGCTAGGCTTCCGCGGGCCCCGTGCCAGGTCCGCAGCCCTGGCTTTAAGATTTCTTTGGGGTGGACTGGTTATTAGGAGCACATCCAAAACACCAGATCTACAGTCCTAGTGAGGTGTTTGTGGGGTCAGACCCTCCTTTTATTATCAATTATACAAACCGTATTAGAGAACGCATACATTGCCCTGGGTCTTCCTCCGGTAAATGCCATGTACAGGTGACTCTCACAGACAGTTCTTCAGAAAAAGAAGCATTAAATATATGGCAAATGCCCCGTAGATGGGATAATGCAGCCCAAGAAAGGCTGCATGTGGTCTCTACAAGTATGCAGAAATTGGGGCATGCAAGTGCTGTAAGGGGCTAAACATGCTAACCCATGCCCCAGAAAAATCACAACTGCAGGCTCTGTTTAAGGCAGGAGGCTCCAGCAAAGACCCTTCAGTCTTTCCCTAGGCCCATCCCTCTGCAGAGATAAACGAACTGATCCTCGTTTGGATGACTCATGTGCTTAACTAATTGGCTAAATGGGGGCCAGACCTCTGGCTCCCTCCTGCCCACATAGTTTGCTGAACTGGGACCAGACCCAGAAAACCGCAGCCCGTCCAGCTGGGCTTCATCTCTTTCAGCTCCACACAGATGTTTAATACTCCACTTCCTTGTGCAAAGACGGTGCTTTTTCTCCCCCGCCCTGGATTTTGCCTTCAAAAGCTCAGCACATCCATAGCCAACCCGACGTGATAGGTAGCTCTTGGTCCCTGGCAGCACCATGAGCCACAGAGATGAGCATGGGCGCAGAGCGCTCTCCTGCGATGTCCGTGGGCCCTCAGCTGCGGCTATCACACATGCTTTTGTGCCTGTGTGAAGGGTTCATTCTACCTTGGTCTGTATTGCCTAGATACCGGCAAACTGTGGAAAAACTTTTCTTCCTAACTCCCATTTCACATTTGCGATTTGCTGTATTTTGATGTAGAGGGAAGGGGCAACTCACTTTCAAGGCATCTTAATATAATTTTATTCCTGTTCCCAAATAGGTATAATAGGAAAAATTGTATCAGCCTTCAATATGATATGGATAGCCCCAGGATATGGCTGAGGTGATGTCAGTCTGCAAAACATACCATTATGTGTCATTGTTTCATGTCATTGCTTATTGATTTAATTCCATCATATTCCAGGCAACTTTTATTGTCTAGGTACAGATAGTCATATTAATAACTGGAAGCACATATGCAGATATCAAAAACACCTCCTGCCACTAAACCAATTTTTAAAATGAATCCAGGAGAAATATTTTGATAGAAACTCCTTCCAGAGGCAATTGTTCCAGGGACAAGAAAGACCGGACAACTATTTTTCTGGTTCCAGTGTTACATATATTGTCATTTCACATCAAGATTTCTTTTTTTTCTTTTGGTCTTTTTTGTGGGTTTGTTTTGTTTTGTTTTTTAAACGGGAAAGATTGATAAGAAAAGGAGGAAGTCAACAGTTTTGAGAACAAGGTATAGCTAAATATTGTATCTAAACACATGCCCTCTAATGTTCGTTATCATACATTCAGCTTCGCTGGGGAACATTTTGGAATATGAACTGAATAATGTGGATATTATAAAATGGCTATCTTGGAATTAGATTTTAAGATATTGATGTGTCATAATAATAAAATAGAAAACACTTTTAATATCAGCAGTGAACTCCATCATCCTTTTTAAAATTTATTTTCTGGCTGGTGTTTTTTCCTATGCAGAAACCTTGGAAACAGAAATGTACACTGACACAAACTGTAAAGCATTTTAGACTTGTACACAGCAATGCCTCCTGAAGGAGTAAGCCCTGAGCCCAGCACTATTTTTGTAGCCAAAGCTGGGCATATGTTAAATAATTAGCTTAATCAGCACCTAAAAATCTGTCTGTGGTATGAAACAGAATTCAAACAAAAGACTTCTGTGAAATTTATATTGGGAAAAAATACAAGGTATTTTATTATATATATATTTATAGCAATTTGGCGGGGGGGGGGGGGTATCTTTTAAAGATATATCAAAAAATGTTTAAAAATGTGTTGTCTGTATTTACTTAATTTCCTGTGGGTTTTTTTGTTGGTGGTGGTTTGGTTTTGGCTTTTGGTGGGGTTTTTTTGCTTCTTGTTTCTCCATTGCTGCAGATGTTCTTCTGTGTTCACTCATGTGTTGGACTGCAGGATGGGAGAATTTTCAGCCTGATCCTGTAATAGGTAGATTTTGGATAAAGCAGGCTGTTCATATGCTCCCTTAAGAAGCTCCCAGAAGTGCTGCTCCTGGAGGACTCAGCTCCCAGGAGCACTATCAAATGCTGGGCATCAAAGGCTTGGGATGTTTTGTCACCCAGCCCCAGGCGGCAGCCTGGCCCCCAGGGCCATGTCCGGGGGTCTCTGCCAGAGGCTTGTGACCTGTCACCATTTTCAGTCCTCTCCTCCAACATAATATACCTGGCAATTCCCAGTGCTGGTAGGAAACACCAGGCTGAAATCAACCCAGTTTCCCACAAAGGAGACAATGAGAGTTTTACCACCAATTTGTTTTTTCTCTAAGAAAGGCTTGCCTAACTGGGGACAGTGTACCTGAACAAGGCTGAGCATAAATGGAAAACAGGGTCCCTAGAATAATTCCCTAAAAGGTTGTCTCTAAAATGTACTTTTGCAGATTTCTTTGTCTTCAAATTCCCCTTTCCATACAAAGTTTCAGACACAAATATTTCTAGATGTCCCCAGCCCAAGCGAGATGCCACTCCAAAGTCTCATTCAATAAATTATTCAACATGAATTTAAGCCCAAGCCCCTGCGCAATTCCTGCCACCCCCAGCAAGCCCCTAGAAGTGCTATGATTAAAGCAGGTGCTAAATGCACTGCTGGATTGAAGCCTGAAAATGTTTACAGGATCAGGGATTAAATACAACAAATTACCTCTGGAGCTTCCAAAGTCAAGTGGACCTGAGCAAAGTCAAATGGAAATGCTAACTCTATTTTCATTTAAAAAAAATAGCAGAGGCTTCAGCACTAGCTGTGATATGCTGTCTCCTCTCAGGGAACTAATAGACAGGGAAGAGCAAGGCTTTAAATGATTTATTCAGTACCCTGGAGAATTTGTTTTTATTTTCTTTGTTTCCACATAAATTACACAAGCACTTTATAAAATGAATACACATAAAACACTTTATAAGTGCATAACTTAAAAAAACCAAATGAATGAATGCCTTTAAAAATCTCACTCAAAATAGGTTTTCTGATTGCTTGCTTGTACTAGCTGCTTAAATTGGCAGTGCTGTTTTAGATTATAAGTAACTGAAAAATATATACTGTGTATATATATATCTATATATTCCTGGCATTTGCTATAAGAAGTGCTTTGTTTAATTGTGTCTCATTCCCTCAGTACAATTAAAGAAACAACTAAGTTAAACAGTTGAGAGTGAAATCGATTTTTTGCCATTAGGAATTGCCTTCTAAAGGGAAACAGGCAAAACAAAACATTGGACAACATTTTGCAAATGATATGGAAATAATCCATGGAAAGAAACTGCACTACTCCCCCAAACTGCCACCAAGGTCTTCTCGTTATTAAAATACACACTGACGGGCACGGAGTCTGTGGCAGTCGGGGACAGATTGGGCTCTTCATACAATTGAGATATCATATTTACCGTCCTCAGGAGTCTGTCAGATCCTTCTCTTATTCCTCCCTCACAAGAAAAAATTAATGAAAAATGGGAGGAGAGACAGCGAGGTGAAATCCGAAGGGTTCCCATCTGGAGCAAGCAGAAATTGCTGCTGTTTCCTCCATTTGTTGCATCCCCGAATGTCTCCAGCGCGGATGGCCCAAGGAGGCTCACAACAGAGACACACTTTCCAGGCAGCCTCCTCCTTTTGTTTCAAGCTGTCACTCCAAAGTGTGTGTATATATATATATATATACTTTAAATATATATATATATATATATATGTACAGATACATAAGGGTGACCCCCGGCTTTGCACTGCTGCCAGCAGAATCCAAACGAAGTTTTCTCATCCTCAGCTTGGTGCAGGCCGGCGGCCGTGTCTGTCAGGGCTGGGGTTTTGTCTGGCAGCATGTCAGCAAGTTCACAATCCGCACCGGAGACTTTTAAGAGAACAAAAGAGTTGGGAGGAGGCAAGACACTGCTGCTCCAGCAACCCCAAGGTCCGGGAGAGTTTTTGGGGTAGTTTCCCTTTCTATCAGTCCTTATGGAGGGTTTCCCCAGCCGGATGCACGCATGTCTGGAGGACTGTGGGGTGCCAGCCTTCCTCGGGGGAAAACAAGGATGCCATATGTGCCCCCAGGGACAGCACCACCGGCAGAAGGTGCACATGCCGCCAGTGGGTGCCAGCCTTATTCGCAAGCAGAAGCGACGGTGGTGACGCTGGTGATCTTGGTGGAGTCATCAGACCAAGGCTGAAGGTTCTGGAGGGCGAAGAGAGAGGAGTTGTGGACACAGATGGGGTCTGCCTGTATGGGCTGGTTGATGGTTTTTTGGAAGGCCTCCTGTTGCAGCTGCATGAGGATGCGATTTGCTTGCTGCCGCTCGGCTTCCCGCTCCTCCGCCGTCTGCCTCCTGAGAGAGAGGAGTGGTTAAGGGGGCTTAGGGGGCAAAGGAGGAGTATCTCCAGAGAGAATGGGTTGCACTGGGTGCTTAGGGCTGTGAGGTTTAGGAAAAGAGGGTGCCTAACCACAGTGTGGTCCTACATTCCCTGCACAAGCTGCCAATACATCTCATAAACGGAGGACTGGGACTATCTCACCAGCCCCAGAAAAAATTGCTCCGATCAAAGAGCCAGCAGCAGCCCACAGCTCTGGTTGATTTCCTGCCCATGGGAAAAACCCAAGCAGAGCAAAACCAGCCAAAGGGGCACATGACGAGGTTCCAAAAGGTGCAATTCCCTGCAACAATACTCTGTGCCCAGCAGTGAGAGCTGAGTGCACAATGTCCCAGTGAGGAGCATAGGGCAGGAGCGAGACGAGACATCATTGACTAGCAGTGCCACATGGCTGGGAGATGGGCAATGTCATCCTGGGCATCCCCTTCCCAGCACCCACGTCTGCCCCCTCCTCTGCTGGGCTGTGGTGGCCAGCTGTTGAGAGTCTGGATGAAGGCAACAACCCACCCATGGCAGACAAGACAAAAATCAGCAAAATGCCAGCTAAACACTAGAAACACATTTTTAGCAGTGAGAAGAATCAAAGCCCAGAACAAACGGTCTGGTCAGGGTGAAGCAGGATATTTTTAAGAATAGGTTGGACATGCATCTATCTGGAATGACACTGGCAGAGCTGATCCTGCTGAAGCGGGGGATTAGGGGCCCTGCAGAGATCCTTTCCAGTGCTGGTGGGATCCCAGCTGTGGGCCATCTAGGAGGAGGGGATGGGATAGGTAGAAATGGCCTGAACACACTTAAATCCTCGATGAAAATCCCACAAACCCCACCTTGCTTGTATGGTGGGTCAGATTGGAGGCCGCAGCCTGCAGTAACCTCTGCTTGAACATCACCTGGCACCTTCAGTGACGCTGCTGGGAAAACTAGGGGACAGCTCATAGTGCTGGTGCCAGGATGATGCCCAAAGCACCCCCTCCTTTGCTCACACCCCCAGGCCTTGTTGACACTCTCCCAGCAGCTTCAGTGGATCAGTGACAAGGGAAACAGCAGCTTTTTAATTTAGCAGCTCAGGGGATGTGAGATGTCTCATCTTCTTTGGCTGCAGGGATTGGAAGTGTCAGCTCCAAGCTCCGTGGTGACATGCCAGACCACAGGGCAGGGGGTCCCTGGCTCCCCACTGGGGAAGCGGGCAAGGGCTGGATGTGGGCCCTGAGCCTCTGGGGCACCCGAGCCTCCAGGCGTGTGGCCAGGGCTACTGCCTGGGAGCAGGTAGCTCAGGGCTCAGTCCCTGCTCTAATCACTGTGTCAACATCTCCCGTCAGACATACCGGGGAGTAAGGGCTCAGAGCAGCACGGGAGCGGCCCTGTCTCTGCCTCGATGAATATTTAATGACTCCCCTGCATAATGAAGAGATGCTCCCAGAGGAGAGAGGGAGCCCCATGTCCAGGGCAGTCAGGAAGACAGTGGCTGTGAGCACCCGCCTCCCAAATATCTCCCTGCTCCAAGCAGCTGGCCCATTCATGCATTCATGTCAGACTGGGATTTGCAGGTTCAAATCTGCCTGGAAGAAACTAAACCTCAATGCCCGCGTCTCAAGCAAGAGCCCAAATCTGGAGAAGTGATCACACAGCTACTTCATTCCCACAGAGACACCCAAGCAAGAGGCAGAGGCGGGACTCTCCTCCCCTAGCCTGAATTAACTTAAGCAGTTAAATGCCTCAGAGGGCTTAAAGAAACTGTCTTTTCTCCAGTATTCCCCACTGCCAAGTTCAGACCACGTCTGCAAGTGGCTCCTTCCAGCACCCAGCGCTCCAGGCACTCCTCAGAGCCCAGTAGCCTGCGCAGGGGCCCAGGACAGCAAGCCAGATGGGCTATTGGCCAGGGGCACCCATACCTTCATCGCAACACCCAGCGTGCACAGACGCAAACAAGCAGGGCTTGCAAGCCTGTGTTCCTCTGGCTCAGGCCAGTGGGGATTCTCCCATGTCCAATACTACCGCTGAGGTCAGGCTGCAGCCTTTCCCTTAGGCAGAACCAAGGTTTTGTTTCTCTTTACCCAGCTACTTTTTGTGAAACATGTGAATAGGTTTGTATCCTCTGCTCCTCCGCCAAAGAGGGCTGAACTTAGCCAACAGACGCAAAGAGTATTGACAGACAGATGGAAAGGCAGCCAAGACACATTTGCCTCACTTCCTTAGGAAACCAGGTTAGAAGACATAGCTGACCCCGTTTCACAGGCCACGGCAGGACTGTTCCTCCTCCAGTACTCTGCTCCTGGCTAACAGATCACTCGAGCTGGAGACTTCCTGGCACTTGGGGAGCTGCTCTTCCGCGGGCTCCTTCAGGAAGGACTCGCTGAGGGGGAATTCACCCACATCCTTGGTTTCAAGTTCCCTGTCCTCCATTTCTTATCCAGCCCCAGCAACCTCAGGCAACCACTGGCCCATTCACTCTCGGGTGCGCCCTTTTCCCCCACCTTGAAGAAGCTCCTGTCTTCCTGCGCCCAAACGCCCGGTTCTCAGCACCCAGCAATGCTCCCCTGCTCTGACCTGCCACGGGAGCCCCTTGCCCAGGCCCCCACAGCACGGTGCCTGTCCCCGGCCCGGGGCAGGGCAGGGGAGGGGATGCTCCCAGAGCAGGGGTGCTCCCCCGGGATCACCCCGGGAGGCTGCAGCCTGGGAGGTTCGGGGTAACCCGGGAGGCTCCGTGTGAGCCCGGCCACCTCTTCCTCTCCTGCCCGGCAGGAGATAAGAGAAGAGGAACAACAACCAAAAAAGAAATTAAAAAATAAATAAAAGGCATTTTACCAAGGAGGTGCCGCAAACCCCGCGGGAGCGACAATGTGCGCGTTATGCAGGGCGCGATCTCCCGGCAGCGCCGGGTGCAGGATGCGGCCCGAGCCGCGCTCCCACGCCGGGCTGCGGTTCGGCCCCGCACCTGCGGCTCCCGCCCGCTCCCCGCCGCGCCGGGCCGGGGGGTCCCGCCCGCTGTGCCGGGAAAAGGGGCGCTGCACCCACGGCACGTTGCCCCGCACAGCACCGCGCACAGGGGTGTGCACAGGGGCGCGCAGGCGGGCTGCAGGCGGGCAGCCCTGCGCGGGGCGCGCACGGCCCCACGCGTGCCCACGGCGGCCTTGCCCCAAAACACTCGTTCGCTCGCACTGTGCAGAGCTCTACACGCACGCCCCGTTGCGTGTGCGCGCGTAGGTGTGGACACGCTCACACGCCGAAGTGTGCACGCACGCCGCACACACGCATGTGCACACGCGGCCTACACGCACCTTCATGTCCGCAGGCGCTGCACGCACACGGCCGCGCACACGCATTTCCACGCGTGTGTGCGCACATTCACACACACGCGTGGCTCCCCCCTGCGTGGCTTCACCGCCCCGTGCGCGGCCACCGATGCCCCCCTGATCCCCCGGGGCTGCCCCAGCAACTGTCCCCCGGGCGCCCCGAGCCTCCCAGCCCCTCACCTCCACTTGGTGCGCCGGTTCTGGAACCAGGTCTTCACCTGGGCGTCCGTCATCTTGAGGGCCTTGGCCAGGGCAGCGCGCTCGGCCGAGGCCAGGTACTTCTGCCGGTGGAAGCGCTTCTCCAGCTCGCAGATCTGCAGGCGGGTGAAGGACGTGCGCGGCTTCTTCTTCTTGGGGGGCGTACGGTTCTGGTAGGGGTGACCTATACGGCGTGTTACAGTGAAGGGTGAGAGGGCCACTGGGGGGGACACGGGAGGAGGGGGGATGAGAGGCAAAGAAGCAAGCAGCGATACATCAGCAGAGGGGCTCCCGGCTTCCGGGCGTTGAGCTGGGGACCCCCTCCCGCTGCGAAGCCACCGCTTTTCCCCGCCGACGGGCTGCAAAAACTGCGGCGGAGGCTCGGCCCCTTCCCCGGGTGCTTTGGCGGCGGGGAAGGCGGCCTCTTGCCCGGCGAAGTGCCGGGGGGCAGGCGGGCCAGGGCTCTGCGCACCGGGCAAACGGGACTCGGTTTAATTTCGTTTGGGCGCAGTGGAGCCGCCGCCGTCCTCGGCCTGGGCGTTTCGTACGCGGGAAATAACTTCCCAGGCTGGAAACGGGAGTTGCGATTCCTTGTTGTTTTGGTTTCTTTTGTTGTTTGTTTGGGTTTTTGGTATTTTTTTGTTTTGTTTTGTTTTATTTTAAATAATAATCTTTTCTTCCTACCCCCTCGAAAAAATAATCTGGGAGAACTCGCGGCGGTGTCTCAGTAGGGCCGGGCCGGGAGGCGGCTCCGTGAAATTCAGCCCGGTGCCAGCCCGGTTCGTTCGCCCGCCGCCGCGCCCGAGCCAAGCGCCATCGCGTCGAAATTAGACGTGAACTTGCAAAAAAATGGGCCTCCCTTTCGGCTCCCGGGAAGAAGGGTCGATGCCAGCGCTGCAGAAGCGGAGGCTGATTTTCTTCCCCCGTCGCAATTTCGTTGCTTTTCTGTTTGGGCTTTTTTTGTTGTTGTTATTTTCGTTGTTGGAGTTTTTGCTTTGTTAGAGCCGAAAGACGAGACCAGATATGCCTGGAAAGGGCGGCAGGTCCGGGAAGCGGCTCGGAGCTGCAGAAAGTCCGTTTTCGCGGGGGAAAGGCTGAAGCGAAACTCGCAGCCAGAGAAAAACCGCCCGGTGAGTGTACGCACGGGAAACACAGCCCGATGAGCGGCCGGCAACGGGCCGACCGGGAGGGCTGGCGAGAGCCAAGGCCGCCGGGCTCCCTCTCCTTCGAGCCGGACTGTGCCTCGCAAACCACCCTCTTTTAGAGAGAACTTTTCCCGGGTGTTAGGTCGGGTGGCGGTGAGCGGGCAGCCGTAGCCGGGGCTTGCGGGAGCGGTGCGAAATTCACCATCCCGTGTCCTCCCTGCCGGCCTTTCCCGGGCCGCAGCTCAGGGAAAACAAAACAAAACAAAACAAAACCAAACACACACACACACAAAATCCAAAAAACATACACACACAAAAACAACCCAACGCAACGCCACAATTAAATAAACAGACACAAAAGCTCTCCCAACCAAAACCTAAAACAAACCAACACCACCACAAAAAAATCCAACCCCAAAACATAAAAACAAAAACCAAAACCAAACTAAAACCAAAACTAACAGGTTTAGGGGGGACTGAATGCGCTTAATTTTCCACCCCTTCTTGCTTCGGGCCTCCTCCGGGACCGACTTCCCAGGGCGATCCGGGACGCTTTCTGCACCCGGGGCCGGATCCGGCGTTCCTCGGTGGGCACGGGCTGCGGCGGCAGGGAAGGGAGCGGGGCGGCGAGAGTGGGGAGGGAAGCAGGGGTCCCGGTGGCCCGACTCACCTGTGAACCTGTCTTTTGTGTACCGCCTGTTGCTCTCCATCCAAGGAAAGGTGAGCCCCGTGAGACTGTTCATGCCGTTCACCGCCGGCACGGCGGCGGAGAGGGGCTGGTGCACGCCGCCGGCTACGGGGCGATGGGCCGGGACGCGGATCACTCCCCCGGCCGAGCTCAAGGTGTTGCCGTTCATGCTCACCGCCATGTTCACGTTGTAGGAGCCGGGCAGGCCGCCCATGCTGCAGGAGGTGCCGGTGTAGGCGCCGGCCGCCCCGCCGCTCGCCCCGTAGCCACCCGTGACGGTGTTGTAGGCGCTGCCCACGATGCAGCCCAGCCCGTAGTCCGCCGAGTCCTGCAGCCGGGGGTGCGACACCATGCAGCTGCCCGGCTCCGACGTGTTGAGGATCTGGTCGATGCCGAAGCTGATGGGCTCGGCCTGGCCTTGGTGCAGATGGTGAGCCCCGAGGTGCTCCATGGAGCCGCCGCCGGGCCGCCGCAGCGGAGCCGCGCACAAACACCCCGGGGCACCGGGGCCGGACCTCCGCCCCGGGCAGGGCAGGGCAGCTCCGCACCGCCCCGAAACACGGCAGCGGAGCCGCGCACGGCCGGGACGCGCCGGCTACGCGCTCAGCCTCATGGCACGGCGGTCGCGCACCCCGAGACACCCCAGCGGAGCGACGCGGAGCCGGGACGCGGCAGCCACACGCTCAGCCCGACCGGCCGGCAGCAGAGCCATGCGCGACAGAGGCGCAGGAGCCGCACAGCCCCGCGGCCGAGGCACCGGAGCTGCACACTCGAGGCACAACCGCGCCGCACACCCCCCGCGGCAGCCCCCAGGAGCAGAGCCGCTACCCGCCCCACCCGCCGACGCTGGTCGCGATGAGACCCAGCGCCCCAACAAGACACCACCCGACAAGCCGGGAGCCGCTCACTCAAGGCAAGCGCACACACACAGAGGAAGGTGCGCGGGGACCCCTCGCCTCAGCGGGCGGTGGGCAGCCGGGAGCCCCGCGGAGCGGAGCGCGGCCGCGCCGGAGTGCGAGTGCGAGAGCCCCGCTTGCCCATCAATCACGCTACCCAGGGCCTGCTTGCTCCCGGGCCCTCACTCTCCATTGGCTGGATACTGAAAGGATCCGAGTGAATGACAGCAGAGAAGAGCACACGAGAAAAGGAATTTCTTCTTCCCCAGTTCTCCCCCCGCCTCCCAACCCCCCCCCCAAAAAAAAAATCATCACCCGGCTCGGCCTTTATAAAGTCAGTGCTGGGCGTTGGGGCTGGGCAAAGGCACAGCACGTACCCGGCTGTGGAGGGGGACGTTTTGTCACGCAGTTTGTAGCCATAGGCTCCTGGAGAGGGGGGGTCATGGCTGGCAGCCCTCTTGGGTGGGTATCGGTCCCTGGGCAGCGATCCCCGTGGGCTGCCAGCTGATCCCGCGTGAGGGCTGAAGCCAGGGGATCACCTCCTGGAGTGGTCCCAGACCCATCGTGCCCCTTTTCTCTGGAGGGATGTTCTCAATTTCAAAAGTCAGCTCTCCTCAGAAAGCCGAGGAGGAGGAGGAGGGAGCTTCCCCCATCTCCAGACCCCGCAATGGGGGACACAGAGGCGGTCGGGAGGGCTGCTACGTGTACCCAGGACCGTGGAGGGGAGTATCGTGGGAGGAGGCGATGGGCTCCGGGGGGACACTTTCCTCCCAGAGAACCAGGAGAGAGGCTCGTTCCTGCGGGCCGAGGGCCGGCCACAGCTGGTCCTTCGGGACGAGGGCCGGACGGGGCATCCGCTGCTGCCGGCCCCGCCGCCGCCGCCGCCGCCGCCCTCTCCCGCGGCTGCTCGCACCATAGTGGTGAGTCTTGGGGTTCAGATGAGTGTTTTCGTTAAAAAAAAAAACAAACCATTGAAAACGGCTGCCGTAATATGTGCAAAGCTTCTTTCGACCCTCGCCCATCAGTGCTCCCTCTCCACGCAGCCGGCCGAGGGGCAGAGCCGCCGGTGGAGCGGGGGCACGGGCAGTTCCTGCTCCCCGCCACCCCCCGCCTCCCCGCTGCTGCCGACCGGCTCTGTCCAGTGCGGCCCAAGGCTCCCGGCCGCAGCGTCGAAGGTTTCCCCGCTGGTTTGTGCTCTGCCAGCATCCGGCAGCTTGCTTGGTCCTCCC
>JAVSBS010019055.1:0-19756 GCA_033124195.1 Coracias cyanogaster | reverse complement strand
CAGGCTGCAGCATCCCACCAGTGCCCATCCCTCTGTGTTCCATCCTGCTCTCTGCAGGATTTGCCACTGGCTTCTATTTTCACAGATGCTTTCCTGCATCAGACACGTGCAAACTCCAGCCATGGTGGTTTCTCTTGTTTGTAAGCACTGCTTGAGAACAGCTTCACTTTAGTGTCTGAGATCACTTAAGGGATTGCTGATCCCTTCCCTGGGTACCATGGCAGTGTCAGCCAAGCTGTGGGTCAGTCTCACATCCAGAGTTTTCCGTATCTCGTAGCCCAGCAGGGACCTGGCTGTGTTTGCACGGAGGACCAGAGCATCCCTGGTGTCCCCAAAGTGCCATGTGTGTCTGTAACACCAGCTGGAGTTTGGCTCCCGGCAGGATGAGCTCTGCCGGGGCTCGCTGCTGTGGACGTGAGGGACATGGAGGTATGTGGGTGCACCAGGGCCGCCTTGTCCCTTGCAGCAGCACCGCCTTAGTCTGGCCTCTGGATGATTGTGAGATGGCTCTGTGGATTCCCAGCAGGCCCACAGCCAGCAATGCTGGAAGCCTCCCCATGTCCGGAATCCCTCCTCCTGTCCCTGCTCATGACGACTCCTGTTTGCAGCTGAAGTAACTATTTGCCAAAACTGACCGAAAAAGAACAAAACAAGCAAACCGGCTCCAAGCCTTTGGTAGAGGAGAATCCTCATTGCTAATTAGCCTTAAGATGTGACTCTCCAAACAGCCAGGCTTGCCCGCAAATGACGCAAAGGCTAATTACTTGGTCTTTAATGGTGGGGCTGTGCCTGGCTAATGGGGCTGGAAGGATCCACACCCAGCTCTTACATCCTGCTGTGCATGGTGGTTTCTGTGTCATCACTGTGGGTGATGCGGAGCTTGAGGCATAAATACATCAGGATTTCAGGGCTCTCACAAAGCTCTTTTTGAGAGATTGGTTCTGTAGGAGCTGTAGGGAAGGCCAAGGGAGTCTGGCCCTGGCTCTCACCCTGATCCCAGTGCGCGAGTAGATGAGCTGCCTGGTGTGCTGCAGCTTCTGTCCTGGGTATTTAAGGTGAACCAAGCTTGTGTCATCTGTGATCATGACCCAGAGCTGGCCTCATCTCGAGACCGTGAAAACCTGGAGCAACCTTTTGTTCAGCCCTGATGGTGGGCGCTGATGGAGAAAACAGCCAGACGCTGCCAGGCTGACAAGCTCCAGGTCTGAAGTCATTTTAGCTATTAAAACTTAACCACGAGGAAGAGTCTGATTTGATTTGCTTCTGGGCAGGATTTCAGGTCTCTTTATGAGGGCCCATCCCTAGTTAGCTCCCACGGGATCCATGGTTTGCCGGTGAAGGAGCAGGAGTGGCTGCAGTAGCCCTTGACCCCATTCAGGCATCGAAGCCCTGTCGTGCTGGGCACAGTGAGGACACAGCTTCCGTCCCTTGTCAGAGGACACAGCCTGGCCTGTGAAAATCACTGAATTGGCATCTGCATTCCATTAGCATCACTGATAACATGGCCTTGAAAACCCTGTCCCTGGCCAGCCCTTGATTTCTGCCGCACAGAGAGTGACATGCCAGCTCCGGAGCTGATCCCGGTCTGCCTGAGCAGCCCAGCTCCTTTACTTTTTTTTTTTTTTTGCCTAGTATTTGTGGTTTCTTTTTACTTCATTTATTCTTGTGTCTTGGGGGGACCTCCAAGTGTCTGTGTTATTTCTGGGTGGTAAGTTTTGCCCTTCAAAACACTTGATGGTAGAAAGGCTGGTAGAGACCTGCCCCATTAAGGACCCGATCATCACGCTCCCGTTGCTGTCCATGCTCCCACATCCCCATCCCACGTAGTCACCCACAAAAGCCTCGTGCTGGCAGCAGGGCAAATGAGGTCCCCCCGTGCTGGTGGCAAGCTGTGGTGATGGAGTGATGGGTGCAGTGCCACCCAAACCAGATGAGGGTCCTGCATCAAGAAGGGTGTCAGCGTGTGGGTGACAGCACCCACGTCCTGCTGCCGTGGCTGGAGTCAGTCAGGCCCTTGCTGAGCTCAGCTTGGTGCCCTGACCCGGATTTGGCAGTGGGGCTGAGCACTGAAGGTGGGAGGAGAGAGCTTGGCCAGCAGCTTCGAGAGACTCACCAACAGAGCCCGTGCTGGTGGCAGCCTCGCTGCCGGGATCAGTGCTGTGCTCCTGCCCCAGCACAAGAGCCAGACTCCCTGCACTTTGGTGATGCACCAGTTAACTGTCCTCCTGGGAACGGGATCACCTCATGCCAAGGACTTGTTGGCCTTCGGTGCTTCCCCACCAGCTAGGCAAAAGGGTTTGTTGGATGAGGTGTCTTTGCACCCAGGGACAGCTTCCCCCTTGGCGGGCAATGCACCCTCCTGGGCTGCCAGAGTCGCGGGCGAGCCTGCTGACAGTTCCTCTGCTTTCTGGGCAGGAGGTGGCGTTCCCTGAGCCGCTGTGCCACCAGAGATCTCTTGAGCAACTCAGCAACGTGGCAGCTCTTTGCTTCCTCCTGGGGTTTGGGTTTCCCTTCCCGTCCTTTGCAGCCACCACCGACAGCTCAGCTGGGCTCAGGGTCCCACTCGGCTGCGGGGACAGCCTCGGCCGTGCTGCAAGGTGCTTGTACTGGGCTGTTCGCAGCAATTGTCTCACCCTTACCAAATCCAGAGGCCTCGGCTGAGTGTGCAGCTGCCATATGTGCCTGTCCTGCTGTTGGTTTGGGGTTGGGTGGCCATGGCGTCTGGGAGGGTGACAGGCAGCTGTTGGACACTGCCAACCCCTTGCCTTCTCCCACCCCGTGATGAACATCTGTGCGTCGAAGCTCCCGACCACTGGGCTAAATTTAAAGTTCCCATCTTTCTGAGAAGCTGAGCAGCAGACAAATGTTTTCTCAAACCCCTAAGTCTCATGAGCTTGGCGGCCTAGCTGCAAGGAGAGTCGGAGCCAGCACCCACACTAACCCCCTTTCTCTATCTCCCGCAGGTTCATGCAGCATCCGAAGAACTTCGGCCTGATTGCATCCTTTCTGGACAGGAAGGTAAGCCTCGCACCTGGCTTGAACCTGCTTGCACTGTCTATTCTCCATCATACAACTCCCCTAGGCACTGGAGCAGCCGGCGGGTGCTGGGCACCCGTGGGTGGTGGTGGCTCAGAGCCCCAGGCACGGTCCAGACGCCTCCCGGCTCCCCGCAGAGACAAGGGACTGACTCAGCCGCAGAGAGAGAGGGAGCTCAGCGCCCTGAGATGTGTGAACGCTTCCAAGCCTGGCGCGTAGGCGTCGCAGCCCACCCCATGATCTGCCTGGGGAAACTGCTTCCCAGCATCTCCCGGAGGCTTTTTGCACCAGCCAGGCTGTCGCATGGGCTGTAGCACCCGGCTGCCCAGCACAGCGCAGAGGAATCCTACCTGAGCAAAGAGGAGATCGTGAGGGCGGGCTGAGTCCCAGTTCATCCAGCAGTTTGGGAGGAGATCTTGAGAGTGAGCTGAGCCTCAGTTCATCCAGCGCTTTGGGATGGTGTTGTGTACGCACACGCTCCTCTCCTTGGTGTCCAGGAATAGTTTGCTTGCAGGAGGGCCTGACCTTTCCCAAGCTGTGTTGTGCTTGTTGGACTTCTCCTTTTTAACTGGGATGGTGGAAGAAAGGTTTGAAAAAGAGATCTGAAGGAAGAGGGAGTATCTAGTACTGTTCCGAGCAAGCCAGGTACCACCTGGGGGACAGGTTATATGGGCAGACCCTGAATTGACCTGGAAGGACAGCAATGGACCAGGTGCTCTCCTGAGCAAGAAACACTTGAGAGCTGCTGCTTCTCTAGTCCCTGTAGTTCGCTGCATCCTCTGCCCATCTCACATGGTGTTTCATCCGTGCGGTGTCCACTCGCTCTGGGGGAACCCCTTTGCTGTCAGGAGGGTGGCCTGCAGAGATCCCTCCAGCCTGGATTACTCTCTGATTCTGCATGACTCAGGCAGGGCAAATGATTTGTAAGACCTTGACTTTCCTGTCCAAAGCAGCAAGCAAAGGGCAGCAGCAACCTCGTGCTGCTGTTGTCGCTGTAAGATACCAGGCTCTTTTCAGCCCTTCCCACTTGTTAAAACCAAAAGCGGTGGGACTTGGATGATGCTCACAATCCAGTCTGTGTTCCAAGCTGTAAAATGTCTTCTAATTTTATTTGTACTCGTTTGTAAATCAGGCTGTAATTATGATACAGAACACATCCATTATCCTGTTGGAGAGAGATGCGAAGTATGGCTCAATGTAATGAATTAATAGATTTTTAAATTGCATTATAAAAAAATAGTGATCTTAGCCCTTGGAACAGATGACTGTAAGTTTTTGTGTTCGTGTGTGTGTGTGTATAATCAGGGCTAGATTAGAAAGAGATCCAATTAACACTTTAAAAGTTGCAATCTGTTTTTGCAAATGGTTCCACTCCTTGCACAAGGATGGGGGGAGCGCAGCCCCCGGGCACCCCCGGAAGCATGCAGCAGCACCCTGCTTGCAGACATGATGGGTCCGTGGGATATTTCTCTTCATGCCACCGCTGATCCTGTACGTGAAGGTGTGGCCCAAGACCGGTGTTCAGGTGCCCACCTAGTTCAGCAAAGGGTTTTTCCCAGCATGACATGCTCTGTGTTGTTCAGGAGCAGGATACGTCCCAGCCCCAGCTCCTAGTTTCCCTAATGTGTCCAATCTGGGATGGTGCTGGTGGAGCCGACCGCTGGAGCTGGAGTTGGGATGGTGGCTCCTGAGCGCCAGCATCTCAATCTGTCCACGAGAAAGTCGTGCGTGCTTGAGCCAGCGAGCTTAGCGGCTGGAAATAACACTAGCTGACAGTCGCGTGGCAGGTTGTGCTTCGCGTAACCGCAACAGAGGGTGACAGGCGGCTCTTCTTCTTCTGCCTGTAGTTGCCACAGTCATCTGGGGTCAGCCCTTCCCCCTGCTGTGCTTCCAGCACAGGGTGCTCCTTGCTCTGCACCCCGTCTCCATCTGCCTGCGGGACAGCCCCGCTCTGCCTTTTTACTAGGACATTATCCCCTTCTTCCACCTCCGCCGAAGGGCTTTGGGAGGGAGGTGCAGGGGAGCCTGTTTGGGGGCTGCAGATCTTCAGAAGCAGGAGACCTGGCGGTGGCAGGGCCTGACCTCTGCTCCTGGGGGACTGTGCCCCGACAGCGCGAGGGGATGGGACCTTCTGCTCCCTGACTTGCCCGTGTTGTTGCAGACGGTGGCAGACTGTGTCCTCTATTACTACCTGACCAAGAAGAATGAGAACTACAAAAACCTCGTGAGAAGGAATTACCGGCGGCGCGGGAAGAGCCAGGTAAGAGCTGAAGGAGCGTGTGGAAATGTTGTCTCTTGGGCTGAGCTTTGCACTTGCACCTTCTCAGCAGCTCTTTCTCTGAGCACCCCAAATGGTTCGTTCCTCCCCAGATGGAGATCTTGCTTTGCAGACTGCCATGGGGCTGTGGTTTTGCTCTGTGTAGCTTTTCAGAACATGCTGTTTTCTGGCAGTTGATGTTTGTCTGTCTCTGTGCCAAGGTCACAGTAGCTTTAAAAATCAAACAACAAACCCAAGATGCTTGAGAAAGGGGATGGAGTGAATGCAGAAAACCTGGCCAGGCATCAGGAGTGGCACGGCGCTGCCCGCACAGCCTGCGGCTCTGTGCAAGGACCAAGTGGGGCCTGTTTCCTTCTCCCCTCTGGAGATGGCAGCCGGTGTGGTGGCAGGGATGGAGCTCCTGGGAGCTGTGTAGAGGTGCTCCTGCCTTGCAGAGCCTGCCCAAGGCTCTTCCTATGAGCAAAGGTGTGGGAGGAGAATGACTTGGGTGGGAGTGACTTCTGCTGACTGCCTGAACAGAGGTATATAAATCTATCTGAAGTGCTGGAGGGTGTCTGAGATCCCCATGAGGGCTGGCAGCTTTGGCGCTGAAGCTAAAGGAGACTCTTAACTGTTTGGTTAAGGGCCAGTCAGGTACCTAGAGCACCATGAGGTTCCTGGGGGTAGATGCCTGGATCAACCCTTGCTGTTACCATGGCCAAGATACAAATCTAGACATGACCCTGCCAGTGTTGCTGCTGATACCGTGATACCCAGGTACCCAGATAAGTGCTTAGGTTTTGGGCAGGTGCCTTGTCCCCACAAATGCTTTCAGCCAAAGGAAGGTCCCTCTGGTGGATCCCCAGGTCCATGAAGCCAGCAATTATCCATGTCACAAGGAGAGTGAGGTGTGTGCAAAGGGAGTATCTCTCCAGATAACGTGGGGATAGGGATGGAAAAACTGGCCTGGCCTGTGCCACCACTGACATCAGCAGCTCCTCGGGCTGCATGGCCATAAAAAGCAGCACTTGGGTCTAGATCCTGATTGGGAGGCAGATAGGTAGCCTCGCTCCAATTTGATTTCTGCAGCATTAAGACATCAGAATAGCTAGCACATGACGAATGTCATGGACGGGGCCCAATTTTCCCTTCTTTTTTTCAGAGACATTAGAGATGGATAAAGCCCTATTAGATTATCCAGTCCCTCTCCCAGCAAACACAGGGTGGTTCCCTCCAGTACATTTTTATAGTGTTTACCATGGTCTGTTTTGTTAGATCACAGCAACTAGAACATGAGGCCACATTTGTTTCTTGTTAGCGGTGGAGACATTTAGCACAGCTCATTCTGGTTCCAGTGTTAAGTTGAGCAAGTAACAAGTGTGGAGGGAGAGAGGCAATCTAAGGCTCTGCTCTGCATCTACCTACCTACTCCTGCAGCCACAGACCTGCCCGTCCTGCGCCCAGCAGGTACTATTTGTATTTTGGTTTTTAAAAGTATCCAAAGCATCTCTAGCTGTGGGATTTCCCACAACGCTTGCCCTCACTGGTGAGCCTGGTCTAGCCTGGGCAGTCGTGATCGTGAGCTGCTGTTTGGCGCCCCGTTCAGTGCCAGCCTTTGGAAGCAGGGACTTGCTGCATCGACCGTAATAAAAGACAGGGCTGGTTTTGCAAGTAGGGGACAATGATATTTGTAAGGCGTGGAGAGGCAGAGGCTGCTGGGCTTGGAGAGTAGCAGATTCCACCTCCACTGGAGCGGAGCCCGACCGGAACATTGTTGATTTTGAAAGAAAAGTCAGATCCATGATTCTGGGGGGAAGGTGAAGCGGTGAATATTTGCTGTGACTGTTGGATGCTCAGGTGGAAGGTGGGATGGTCAGAGAAGCTTTAAGAGCCAAGGGCTGGCCGCACAAATAGGTGCAGAACAAGAGTTGCTGCCTAGGACCCACCCTGGAGCAGCTCTCCCCCAGAGATCCTGAGTGGTCTTGAGATGCACACTTGGTGCTGCCATACCTCTGGTGTTTCCATATATCACTTACATCCATTCCCTGCGAGGTTGTGTGTGAAGAAGCACTGGAAGAGCCTGCATGCAGGCTTGGGAAGGGCACGTTCTGTGGAGAGGAGAGAGCAGGGGGTGGCAGGGCAGCGTGGCTGGGTCTGCTGGGCAGGGAGTCCTTTTAGGGTGGGATTTCCCGGCACCGAAGGGAGGAATGTTTTGTAGAGGTCCTGCCAGGTGCTGGTGGGAGTGGTGAAGCAACTCTGTTGCACCCCAGAACCCTTCTTTGAGGAGCCAGAGCCTCCTCTGAGGGTGGTGCGATGGGACCTGCTTTCCTAGGCCCGGCTGGGTCAGCGTGCAAGAGCTTATGTACTGGAAAATAGTGCAGGAAAGACATGGGCCTGTTGGAGCATGCCCAGAAGAGGGTCACGAAGATGATCAGAGGGCTGGAAGATCTTTGCTGTGAGGCCAGGGTGAGAGTTGGGGTTGTTCAGCCTGGAGAAGCGAAGGCTCCAGGGAGACCTTATCGTGCCCTTTCAGCACTTCAAGGGGCCTGTCAGAAAGATGGGGACAGACTTTATAGCAGGGCCTGTTGTGACAGGACAAGGTGTGATGGTTTTAACTAAAAGAGGGGAGATTTCGGCTAGCTATAAAGAAGAAATTTTTCACACTGAGGGTGGTGAGCCCCTGGCCCAGGCTGCCCAGAGAGGTGGTCAATGCCCCGTCCTTGGAACCATCCCAAGTGGGGTTTGCCGGGGCTCTGAGCAACCTGCTCTAGTTGCAGATGTCCCTGCTTCCTGCAGAGGGGTTGGACTAGATGGCTTTGAAAGGTCCCTTCCAACCCAAACCATTATGTGATTCTATGATGATTAAATCTGGAGGGATGGTCTTGGTGGGATTTTGCTCAGCAAGTCTCTTCAGAAGCAGGTTGAAGTCTGCCTGTGCCTGCAGAAAGCATGCTCATTTGGGAGTAACCTGGCCCAGCACCTTGGCTGTGGGTCCTCTCTGCTTGTTCCCAGGGGGTTATTTTTAATCCCGTGCAGGTCCCTCATCCCTTGCAAAGAGTCGGGGCTCTGGCTGAGGAGCAGCAGCGTTGGGCTGTCCCACTGCTGGGGGCTCTGCCTTCACCTGCCCAGTCTCAGTCACGAGAGATAGTGGTGGGCTGAAGGGCAGGAGACACGGGGGGACAGACAGTGGGACAACATGGGGACAGGCAGCGTGCAGGGAAGAGCTGGATCTGCAAACACTCTTCCTGCATCCCTGGGAGATGTGGAACCGTGTTCCCAGCATCGCCTGTGTTCCAGTCACTGCTTTTCCTGCTGTTAAGGGTTCAAAGCAGTTAAATGCCAAAAGTGAGATTTTCTTGATTTAGAGGAGGAGAGGAGAGGTTGACGTTTATATCGGATGAGAGGAGCGGATGAGGTCTGATACAAATAGCATTTCAAGTGGCCCTATGCTGTTTTCCCTCTCCTTTTCTCACGGAGAGGTTGGTGGTCTTATTTTCTCTTGGAGGCTGTGGGGAGCTTGAGAGCAAAGAGGAGATAATTACACGTAGAAATAAAGCTGCTCTGGTGTCAAGATTATCATTGTGGCCTACTTATTAAAAGTCCATTAAAAAATAAGAATCCCACTGCTCCCTGGCTGATGGTCCCCTGGCAAAGGATATTCCTCGTAAAGCTGCTACTTATTGCAAAAAATCTCCTGCCAAGAGCGGGGACTTCACATGATTCTGCTTCCAGTTTGTCAGCAGCCGGAGCAGCCGCCCGCTCCAAGGCAGGACGCATGCTCCCGGCTCGCTGCCTTCCCCCATGGATGAAAGATGCTCGCATCTGATGGATCATTATGCATAATATTCAGGCTCCTGCGATTGAAGACCCCTTCTAAAATAATTCTCTGTGGTTGGGTATGGAAAATGCTATCTAACCCTGAAAGGAGGGAATCAATGGGAAGAGGATGACTTCCAAGCGTGTAATTTCTCATTGGAGAAAAAAAAAAAGGGGAAAAAAGTTTGATTCATGGTAAAATGGCCTGCTCCGATATTCAGTGTACGATAATAAGCATAAATTTGCGTGCGCTTGTCATGAAAGGCCCTTGTGCAGATACGTTGCCTGGAGGGCTGTCACAGTTGCTCTTCAGGGTATTTCAAGGAGTCTGTCTTTGTGAACACCCCGAATTCTGTAGCAGAGGGTACTCAGATTGAAGCCAGGCGATGAGCACCATGTGCTTCGCTCTTTGGGTGAGCTGCTCAGGCGGGCTGTGGTGCCGCCAGCACTGGGCTGAAACCATGCTGGGGGAAAAGCGACTCTGCCTGAACGTAATTATTCCGTGTGGAGCGTGGGGTTTTAATTCCAGAATAAATTTGCTTTGATTTTGGGGTAGCCTTGCCTGTGGGGCAGCGGGGCGGCCGCAGCACGCCGGTGATGCTTCCCGCGGCGGTGAATTCCCAGCAAGAGAAGCCGTGGGGCTCCCACGTGGTGCTGCGATGGGGAGGCCACGGGCAGGCATCTCACCAGGCAAAGCCAAGGATGCCGTCCCGGCAGCGGCAATGGGCGGCCGGAGGAGCCGCCTGCCCGCCCTGGGGATGACTCAGGGGTGGATGAAGTCATGCGTCGCGGTGGACGGACGTGCCGTCATGCCAGTCCCCCTCAGCGCTGCTGTCAGATGGTGCTCACGCCTTCCCTGGCGAAATGGCCGTGTGTGTGAGCGCTGACGCTTTCGAGGACTCGCTCCAAGGTACCCGCGGGAACAGGACCCCCCTTCCTCCACTGAGGAGCGGTGCTGGTGGGGCAGGGGCCGCGGCGTGACCTGGTGACCTGGCTGGGCAGCTGCCGTGGTCCCCTGCCAGCCCGGCAGCCTTTCCCAGGCCCACCCTCTTCCCTGCCCCCTGCCAAAACCCAAATCGAATTATCCATCCCGCCGGCTGTCCCGCCCTCCCCAGACACAAACCGTTCCCCTTACTGACGTGGATAAACAGCCCCAGCCTGGATTTTTGTAAACAAGCCATTTACTTTTTTCATGGAATCACCATCCCAGCCAGAGGGGCTGGCAGGGACGGGCACTGCCTGCCCACGGCTCCGGGTCTCCGTTCACCTCATTCTGGTGCAGGAGCGGAGCATCCACCACTGTCCAGCCCTGCCTTCCCATCACCTCTCCTCCCTCCGCGAGGATCGGTTCCAGAGCTCTGCAAACCACCTCTTACACCCCACATGGTGCATGTGCCCCCACTCCGTTAACCACGCCGGCTGACGGGATGAGCGATCGTTATTTCTGGGAAGCATTTGATTTTCATCAGTCTGGGGAGTGGCTCCTCATTAAAAACAAAGGG
Source organism: Coracias cyanogaster (assembly GCA_033124195.1). Classification (NCBI taxonomy): domain Eukaryota; kingdom Metazoa; phylum Chordata; class Aves; order Coraciiformes; family Coraciidae; genus Coracias; species Coracias cyanogaster. The sequence goes on along the minus strand of JAVSBS010019055.1, from coordinate 9,145 downwards.
TTTGACGACTTCTCTTTCAGACGCAGGGAGACACTTGTCATAGAATGCTGGTTTAATAACACAGCACGTCTTACAGAAACAGCCCTGGATGTGGCCGGTGAACTTTGCTGCCACAAATACCAATAAATTCTTCAAGCATTTAAGCCCGTGCTGACTTGAGCGCTGTGTTTTACAGAGTATTGAAATTACCTGTGGAGCAGATGAGGACGGTCTGTGATGGCGCAGTTTGTGTAGTTGGAAATGATGCGTGGGATATTGGGCACAGGTTCGTCCTGTGCTGATGGGATGTTGCTGCAAGGTGACCCTGCTTGCTGCCCTGTCCCCTGGCTGCTCTCCTGTCCCTTGGCTCTGCCCCATCCTGCCGTCGTGGGCAGGCTGGGCCGGGTCAGCTCGCTGCTGGGACACAAAAGGGATTGAATTTGGCTCATTTTCTGGACAGTTCTGCAGTGTGACAGCACTGCTGGTGACAAGGGGAAACCTGCCCGGCCAGGCTGTGGCTGCAGGACCCAGGAGAAGTTGTCAAACCTGGTCAGGACCCTATGGTCCTGGTCCTGCTCGAGTGTAGCCTTACAGGGAGAGACATCTCACAGAGCGTTTATCCCATCAGTGCTCCTGTGTGTGTTGCTTGGTGCAGGCTCTCACTTTTTAAATCTACATCTCCTCGTAGCCAAAAAAATCCATACAAAACCAGCTAACTCCCAAAATCCTCAAAAGTGATCCAAAACCATCCTCATGGAAAGCAGCGGGCATTCCACGAGCACCGAGGGTTGTGCTGGAGTCTCTTTGGAGGCAGCAGGTCCTGCTCACTGACTGGCAGCATACAACTTGTGAAAAAGCAGTTTCCGTCAGGAAAAGTGGTTGTTTCTCAGAAAACACCCATCTCGTGTGCTTTTATTACAGCTCAGTGTAGCTCATGTCAATCCTGTAGCTCTCCATTGGCACCTGCTCTTTCAGTCCAGGCTCCTGTTGCTCCCAAACCCTGTCCCCGAGGTGTGCCCCATACGGTGCATCACGTCCCTTATGAGGGTGTTGCAGCTTTCCCGCAGCCTGGCCACCCCTCCAGGCAGCATAGCTGGGCAAACACAATGGAAACTCACATTCCTGAAATCCCAGCTGCAGTTTTGGGGGTGATTAAACCAGAACGATGTGGCCATATTTGGGAAGAGAGTCGAGGGATGCGTTGCTGCAGGAGGATGGCTGCTTGGTCCCCAGGTCCCAGCACAGCCTCACGGGCTGCTGGCAACACAGGGACAGCAGCAAGACCTGCGGGGACGGGCACCGGCACGCAGGGACACGCGGCCACTTCCCCCTGGGATAGCACCAACACACACTGCTGATGGACCACTTGCTGAGGGACCCTTTGGCCACCACAGCCAGGCTCTTCCGTGCAGCTTGATCACGTCTGCAGTTAGTGATAATAAAAGAGTCACTTCAAAGTGACGTGAACCCCCCCATTCCGGTTGGCCCCTCAGTTTGGACTCGTGTTCCTCCAGCAGCAGGTCGATGTGTCCTCCCAGCGAGCGCTCCACCACGCCTGCACCCACGTGAGTACTCCCCGGGATGGGGCTTTGGGATCCAGGCTGGGCATTACCGATCCCCACGGGGGACCTGCGGCATCTTCCCGCGGGACGGGGAGCGATAGAAGCAGTTGGATTTGGGGATGAGTTGTTTTATCTGTTGTGGTCCAGGTTTGACTGGGAATGGATGGGAAATGGGTCGTGTTATTGCTAAGTTGCTGTCTGAAGCAGGGACAGCTGAAAATCCTGGAGAAAGCTGCTTCTGTGAGGCTACTGGGCTTGCTTTGCCCCCGGTGCGTCTGTGGCATGCGTAGATGCTGCTCTGCATCCCATGAGCCGCCGACCCAGCACCTTCCTCTGTTGGCAGGGCTCAGAGCAGGGTCAGTGTGTGGCCGGGGGGCTGCGAGCATTGGGGAGCAGGGTAAAGCAAACCACAGGGAGGGGAAAACACGTGTTCCCTGCCTGGGACAGAGCTGGGGCTCATCTCCACCGCTTCCAAATGTTACACTCTCTTCCCCTTGGGTCATTTTCCCATCACAAGCAATCAAATCACTTTTTTAAAAACTCAGCAGCGACCCAGAAAAGAAACATTTCCTCTTATGGAAAAGCCCTCAGTGTTTTAATGAGCAGGGTCCTTTACAAATCACATCTGTGCTTCACTGGGATCAAGGAGTGAGTGGTAGGAGAGCATCAGAGGCCACCGTGCTGGGCTGAGCCCCACAGGAGCCCCTGCCCGAAGGGCTCCTGTGCCCAACAGGCTCCCAGCACTGCCCAGGATGAGCCCGTGCTCAGATGCGTGCACAGGACATGGCTGTGCCGTGGTCTGGTGAGAGATGCTGCAGAGTCCGGCCAGCCCCTCTCCTCATCTCTGGCGTGCTGCTCGCCCCAAGGACGGGCAGCCCGGGAGGTGCCGGGGCTTTCCCGTGGCACATCTCTGTTTCTGTCTCTGCCATGGAACGATTGCTGTCTTGCAGAGGTTGTTGATTGACAGAGGAGCAGCACAGCTCTGGGCTGTCGCGGTCGGAGCTGAGCTGAGCAAGCTACATGCTCGCTATCACGCTCCTTATCAAATCCAAGCCTGGCCCTTTGATTTTTTTTTTTCGACTTGCTTCCGCAGCCAACAGCAGCAAACCCAGCCCTGGGACTTGAGTGATCAAAGCCGAGTCGCCGGCAGACATTCCTCTTCCTCTCCTTGTTGTTTTGGCAGCAGCTTGTTTTGCTTTGTGGTTTCTCCCATGAGCAGAGGGTGCCATGCATGGTCATGAGAACCCTGGCAGCGTGGTGGTGGGTGACAGCGAGGGCTGAGGTGTTCCAGACCAGAGGCTCCAGGAGCTGGAACTACATCATACATATGTGTATTTTCAAGCCATTCACCCTGTGCTCCTTATCCAGCCTGCTGCCGAGGGACGGGTAGGGATGTGCAGGGACTGCTGCTTGCAGACCTTGGCAGCGAGTGCCTCAACCTCTGGTATGACACGGGCAAATGGAGAAGGATTCTCCAGGGAGACCTCAGGTGCCTGGGCAGCAGGGTAGCTAAAGAGGAGGCTGGTGCTGGGGGTGTTTGCTGGGGGGATCCCTGCCCTGGCTCTCATTAGTGTGACCTGCTGGAGGGTGAGTTTGAAAGCAGATGGAAGGATGGATGTGGGTGGTGGGGGAGAGAAGATGTTCCTGAGCCGTGCCTGAGTGGTAGCAGCCCCGCTCTTGGCAGAGATGCTCTGTGCGGCATCCTGCAGGGCTGGGGAGAGGGTTGGGAGCTGAATGCCAGGTCCTGCTGGCTGTGCCGCAAAAAGCTCACAGCATCCTGCCCTGCAGTGCCAGTACTGGACCCCGTAGGATGTTCAGGGTGATGCCAGCACCCACACAGCCATCGCAGGCGTGCTGGGGCTGCTGGAGAAGCAGCAAAGCACACCCCAGGTGTTCCTGGCCAGCGTAGTGTAGGCCTTTTGTCTTCATCTTATCTAGAGCTGGTTTTAATTTGCAACTCCCTGATTGCGTGCAACGACCTCGGCCTGAGCCTGCTCTCCAGCCAAGTGCCCCTGGAGAACATCATAAATGCCATTGATCTGAAGTCACCCACAGGAGAAGTGAGGAGCTGGCTCCCTGCACGCAGGAGAGGCAGGGTGGAAAGGATAGGGGTCGTGCTGATGGGGCGCAGCTCCCTCCCAAGTCCCTGTCGAGGCAGATTTCCGTGTGGAGAGGGTTGGCACGTGTCACCACGCTGCTGCCGTGAGCCTGTGGCGAGGGCTGCAAAGCTGCCTTCAAGCAAAACCCCAGAGCTCGCTGCCTGCGGTGCCGGGGGATGGGCTCGAGCGGCACCAAAATGCGTTGCCTCGCAGCTCAGCCTGGCACGTATGGCTCCCTCTGCATGGGGGTGGAGAGGCTGGTGGTTTGCTGCCTCCTGATGTAAGGAACAAATGGGTCGGTGGTTTCTGTGGTGTGTTCATCTTCTTTAAGAGCCCAGGGCACCATCATGACAGCACTGGAGGTGATGCACCTGCTGGCAGCCCCACAGCATCCCCCATGTAGCCAGTCTGCCCTCGAAATCTGCCATGAGAGAGATAAGGTGTCATCCCAGCCGACGTTTGGGCTCAGGGAGAGGCTCCTGCACAGCACCATCACTGTGCCCCAAGCCAGTTCCCCACCAGCAAGCAGAATGGCTGGGGTTGGCAGGAGCTGGTGGTCCCAGGACAGGGACCTGACTCCCAGGGATGACTTCAGCTAAACATCACAGGCAGAGCTGCTGAGAAATGATGGCCATGCCTGTCCCTAGCAAGCCCAGGGCTGGGGAACTGAGCCGTGCTGGCAACAGTGCTGGTTTGGTGCGTATTTCAAGGGTGCTGCGGAGCAGGGAGTGAGGGGGGACTGGGAGAGGGTGCGGGTGCCCCAGTTGCGAGGTGTATGGTCCAGCGGTTGACAGTGGGATGCCGTGTGGGCAGCGAGGGAGGCTTCTGCACGGGGCTCTGACATGGTTGCTGGTTCCCTGCCGCAACCCGGCACATCTCGCCGTGGAGGGGCAGGGGAAGGCAGGAGCGGCCGTTTTCCGGAGGTTTGTAAGTTTGGAAAATAAATAGCCCTGTGCCGCAGGTTAAGCTTGGCATCCTGACGGATTAATCACACTGGTTGCAGCCAAGCACTGAGAGCCCCGATGACGAGAGCTGTGGTTTATAGCCGATGATTCATCGACTCGACTTCGAGCGACCACGTTATTCCAGCAGATTGCAAAATCATAAGAGGAATGTTGTGGTTAGTTTACGGCTTAACTATGCAAATCGTCAGGAAGCCTTCAGAGCCGGAGAATGTGAGGCACAGCGCGCCCGGATGGCTGGGCGGTGAGCAGGGGCCAGGAGCCGGCCATGGGGCTCTCGGGGACCGGCTGCTCGCCCGAGCCGGGGAGCGGGGAGGTGAGTGACTTGGGGGGCCATGAGGGTCCGGAGCTCGCTGTGAGCATGCGAGTGGGCGCTTCAGAGGCGGGGAACACGCCGCCGGCTGGGAAGAGGTTTCTGGCTCGTTTCACCACCTCTGTGCCAAGGCGGCCGATGTCTCGGTGGGGCTGGGGAGGGTAAAGATGGGGAGCTGCTCCCCCCACCTCGTCCTGCCCTCCCGTCCTGCTTCCAGAAGCAGGCAGTGCCTTGGTGGAGGAAGTAAACAGAGTGGGAGGAGCCGCACCTCTTCCTTGCCGGGGCTTTCGGGATGTGCAGCGAGTTGGTCGGATCTCAGCAGGGCTGATGTTTTCGGCGTCTGAGACCTACCTGGAAGCTGGTGTCCCCCAAAAATGCGCTTGGAGACGGAGCTTTAGAGCGGCTGAAATCTCTGTGAGGTGCCAGCCCGATGGAGTTGGCCGGATGGAGCCCAACGTGGCTCCGGAGGGGTCCGGGCGTTGGGGTGAGCACATGTGCCTGCCCATGGCCTGGCGAGGGGTGGCTGGCGGCACACACAGGGTTCCGCGAGGACTGGCAGCGATCTGCTCCTCTCCAGCTGCTCCGGGGCCAGTGGGAAATTGGGGTAGAGGTGAGCAGATGTTTGTCATTACGGAGCAGCTCACGCCGGAGCGCAGGCAGCCAGCCGGGAAGGAGGCCGCTCGTCCCCGTGGACTCTTGGAGCAGGATCGGGCTCTCGCTCACGCATCCCGTGTGCGATGTTGTCCTGGGGCCTTTCTAAATAAGCAGGATGTGTCGGGAGCAAAACCAAGCAGCAGCGATGCTGAGGAGGAAGGGCGAGGAAGGGCGGTGGGTGGTTAGAGCATTGGACCTGGCAGGGAGGGACAGGAGCGACAGCCCTGTCCTCCACCACAGGCATCTTCTCTGGCCTCGGGCACATCCCTTCACCTTCTTGGGCAAGGCGGGGAGCACGTACCTGCTCTCTCTCCGGGAGATGGGATGCCTCATCCCCAGGTAGGCAGAGATGTACATGGGGAGAGGTTTGAGCTTGCCGGGGGCTGAGCAGTTTTGGTGCCATTTGACTAGTCCACTAAGAGCTGACCCACCTGCCTGTCCACCTCTAACCGGGGCAGCATGAATCAGAGGGAAACATTGGCTGGTAATTGGGGAAGCATTTCCTGGCCTGTCACGCTTTGGGATGGCGTCCCGTCCCTTGAATCATCCAGAGTTGATCCGTATCCAGCACTAAGAATAGTCTCCCCATGCACCGTGGGGCAGCCTTGTGCTGGGGGTCTGGCTGACTCAGCTTCCTGGTGCTGTGCCATGGTCCAGCTCCGATGCTGACTGGTATGAGGTCTGGGTAGAGCATGTAGCGTGGATGGGCCAAGGCAGCTGCTGTGGTCAGTCCCAGGCAGGGTGTCCCACATTTCTCCATGTGCCGTTTGTAGCTGAGCTCTCGCGTTGCCTTCGTTCGGGACCCCAGGGTGCCCACTCTGGGTGCTTCAACCAGTCCTGCAGCCTCCAGCCCAGCATGTCCCCCTGGCTGGGATGTAAGGTGGCATTCATGACCGTGGCCATCCCTGGAGGTGCTTCCTGGGGAGCTTGGGGGGTGACCTGCTGTGCAGCTGAGCCGTAGCACAGGAGATAAGCCATCACCGCATGCTTGCCAGGGTTCTAAGCAGCATTTGACCAGGAGCCTTCTTCATGTGAAGCCATGAGAGCAGCTGCAGGTGGAGCTAGGGACAGTTTTCCTCGCCTGGCCTCATGGTGATGATGCTGCCCAGTTCATGTATTTCACATGGGCTGGAGAGGGCTGGCAGATGGGAGCCACCCTGCTTCTGGCATGGGGCACCCTGCCATGGCCAGAGCAGGGCAATCACTAGAGGGCATCCTTGGATCGAGATGCTCCTTGGTGGTGGGAAAAAGCCCTAATTTCACATCCTACCAGGCTGGGCTTGAAATCTTCCGGAGGTGAGGGATTCACAGTGGCCCGATGAAGCCAAGCCAGTGGGATTTGCCTGTCCTCATCATGCTGGAGCTCAGCAGATGCCTCCCTGGGCTCCTCTCTGAGCCTCCATGGCCACGCACACCTCTCCCTGCCGTTTCATCCCTGCTTTTGCAGGCTGGCACAGAGAGCTCACTAGCATCACCGCCATCCCAGCCTGTTCCTGTGGGGAAGAGCTGCGGTGGCTGCTCAGGGTGACAGCCTCCTGGTTCGAACGAGCATGGAGACAAGTTGACATGATGCTGAAGCTTCCCTTGGGTGCTTGCGCCAGCCTGGTGCTGGGGCGGGGACTCGCGTGGTCACAGCTGAGTTTTATGGCTGAAGGAGAGCTGGGTTTACACCCTGGGGAGCTGGGATCTCCAGGATGCAGGGTTTCCCCCATCTCTCAAAAGAAAATATTCATGACAGGGTGGTAGAAATACGGGGAAGCTCATCTGGGCTCCTCTCCCTTGCCAAAGCGCTTGGTGAAGGGAACGCGAGTGGGTGATGACAGCTGGGGCTGGGGCAGAGCCTGCCTTGCTCAGCCCTCGGAGGTCACAGCCCTCATCTCGTGGGTATTTGTCTGGGTTGAACCCAGGCTCAGGGTTCACCGCGGTGTGACTCAGGGAGTCAGAGAGTTCAGGGCAGCGCTGGGGAAACACGTGTGACAGATGCCCCTTGCTCCTCTGCCGCCAGCCCAGGCTTGCCCACCTTCCAACCCTGCAAGCTTGCTGGCTGCCCCCTCCTTCTCCCTGGGGCTGAGGGCTGGGGACTGGCGAGGCCAGAGCTTGGCATGTTCCTTGGCCAGTTGCTGCAGGAGACAGCTCGTTTCTCGCGCCCTAGAGATTTATGGATGCTGGAAAATCATAAGCGACCAAGTACTCATCCCAACCATTCCTCAACTCCCCTTCCCCAGCTCTCCTCCACCTTGCATCCCACCAAGCCACATGTGGGCACGGAGGTGCCACAGGGCTGGCCAAGCCTGCTACACGTGTGCTGCTGCGCGGGGTTGTCCCAGTGGCGCAGCTGCCTCCCCTCATACAAGGAGGAACTGAAAGTCCACGGCGTTTCGGTGATGGGAGCACCTGCGTTTTCAGGACTTGTCTTGAACCGGGGCATGAAAGAATCAGCAGCTTCCTCATTAAACTGCCGCAGAGCCCATTTTGACAGCTCCATGCTTCTCGTTTTAGTAATAGCCCATGGGGCAGCGGGTTTAGTGTGCGCCCAGCACCGCTGCTGCGGGGATGTCCACGCTGGAGCATCCTCCAAGTTCCTGTGGGTCAGGGACAGGCCAGTCCCACTGGCTCAAGGGACATTGAACAGCTGTGTGCCGGCCACACCAGGCCACCTGGGATCATACTTTCTTCTGATAAATCCACTTTTAGGCTATTTCCCCCCGCCGTTACATCACCGAAGCCTTTTCCAAGGGGTGGTGGGAGCCCTGCAGCTTGGCTGGGGGCCGGGCGAGCCTGGGTGGGTTTCCTGGAGCGAGCAGCCTTGCGTTAGCCAGGAGCAGGGTGCTTTCATAAATCGTTTCCGTCTCTAATTTCTGCTTCTCTATGAAATGCCTCTCATTTGCTGGTCGCCAGAGGGAAGGGGAGGTCAGGGGAACCAGGCCTCCCCCGCATCCTCCTTCCTGCAGCTGTTGAAACAAAATCCAGAACTATTATAATCGCTGTGTCCCTCCCTCGGGTACCACAGCGCCTTCGGTCCAAGTGACAGCAGCAGCGTGGGGCATTTGGGCTCATGGCCCCCACCGAGGGTGCCAGGCAGTACGGAGCGGGCAGGCAGCCAGGCTTCTACCTTCTCGGTGATATGGGGTTAGAAACCTTGTCCGTGGGCAACGTCAGATGCTTGGGAAAAATATCACAGTGTTGGTATCGCAGAGACTTGGGGCATCTCAGGTGCCCCTGTCTCCTCCGTGCTCCAGCAGAATGCATCCCACCGGCTGCAAATCGCAGCCAGTGTTGCTAAGCTGGGAACAGGGGTTTGTTCTCATCTCCTGCCTTCCCCCGTGCTGGGTCCCTACTCCCGAAGGGGCTGCAGGGGTTGTCCCAGCCTGAAACGAGAGCTGGAGCTCGGCTGCTGTGCCTGATGCCAAGCTATCTCTGGTCTCCCGGGAAAGCTTTCAGCTCCTGTAGCCTCTGTAAGCGCCCTGCCTGCACCCTCTGCCCGCACCCTCTGCCCGCAGTGCTCCTTCCTCTTGGCCGCTTGCCCCCAGCATTGTTTTGCCGTGTTGTTTAGGTTGGCCCAGGTGCTGCGATGTG
>JAVSBS010019054.1:0-11683 GCA_033124195.1 Coracias cyanogaster | reverse complement strand
GCACCATTGCAGGTGAGGTTGGCCGGGGCTCTGAGCAACCTGCTCTAGTTGCAGATGTCCCTGCTCAGTGCAGGGGGATTGGACTAGATGACTTTTAAAAGTCCTTTCCAACCCAAAACTTTCTATGATTACTGATGATTTGCCGAGGTGATTGAAAATCAGACAGTGGAGGAGAAAAAAAAAAGGCTGGCTTTGGATTTTTACAACAAAAGAGATGGGCAGAGAAATGTTCTCCTTCAGCTACCTTCAAAAATATTAGGATTTCCAGGAAAAAAAAAACCTGCAATGGCAAACATGAAGAGTCAGAGTGACTTGTTGGAAATGCAGAAAACTAGTGAAAATGGGAAAAAAAAAGTTTCTCCCCAAATTCCACTCCCACAAACAGCAAGGTCCATCTTTGTGCCAAGAAAATTGGGACCAGATGATCTTCCCACCTGGTGTTTTATGGTTCTATGATCTGAAGTACTGAGAAATGTTAACTCCTATGGTTTTCTTCTGTCTTTACTGGGACAAAGAGTTGACTTGGTCTTAACTCCTTCCCAAAAAGACACAACATCATCCAGCCCTGGTGCCTCATTACCTGAAGCTCCAAGTAGGCTTGTTCGTGAGAAAGGTGGCTTGGTCTGAGCTTCACAGTAGCAAAGACCTGTAACAAAATCTCCAGGACATTCATTCCTGGCCTCCATCAACACTTCTGCTTTGAAGGTTCATTCCTGCGAGCTTTCACAGTTGGCACAAGATATATCCTCAGCTGGCAAAGAAAGAGGGAGGCATAAAAGCATTTTTCACAGCTCCCCCTCCCCAATTTACCTTTCCAACTGAGCAGGTACTGTTCAGCTAAACGTTCTGGAAAACATAAGCCCCAAGTATCATGTAGCAGATGGCTATCGCAGTGAGGAGGGATACAGGAATTGATCCTACAGCCAAGATTTCTGCAGAGCAATTGGTGATTTTGAACCCATTCCCCTCCCTCCCCCTTAGGTGCTTGGCTTTGAGAAGCTTCAAAGAATGGTTTCCCCACAGATCAGCCTTGCAAAACAAAATTGCATTGATCTCCAACAAAAGTCACCTAAATAAAAACACAATAAAGAGCCAGGGATGGGGAGAAGGTAGAAAATAGGATTTGTGGTGCTGCACAATGCTAGAGGACGAGCTTCCAGCAGCCACTTAGAACTAGTGGATGGAAAGTCCTGGGAAACAATAAAAAAATAAAGCGTTAAATGGACTCGTTGTCAGTAATGTTAATTTGCATTGCTCTGTGCAAAAGGCTTAGGTAGGAGGGTTCACCAGCTCTGATATCTGGGACACGTGGGTAATGCCCACAGTGAGCTGAGGAAGCTGGGCCAGATGAAGACATCCGCTTCATCCCTTCTCGAGAAAACGACCCAAAACCAAGACAACAACATGATGTCCTATGGAGAAGGCAGGACACGACCTTTTTCCACCTCCTGTCTCCTGACCCAGCTCTGCCCTGTCCTCACCCATTAAGAAAAAAAGGGACATGGAAGTCCAAACTGGTGGGAAAAGAAACCATGCAACACCCACAGTGAACAGAAGCCCATCCATCACTGCCTAGCTTATTGCTCGGACTAATTTCACTGGCTTTCAAGCTGGTCTGAATTAGAGCAAAGCAAGTGACTTACGAAAGCATCTCCCAAACAAGACGAGGAGTAAATTTATGAGAAAGGGGCTTTTCCTAGACAGCAGTGAAGCTCTTCCCGGTGAAGACCTCCACGAGCAGAAGCAGCAAACGTGGAGGCACACATGTGTTTCCCCTCCCTGGCACAGGGGGGACCGATGCAGCAGCCTCAGCTCTGCACACGCATTCCAGCAACCCCGGGAAGAGGGGTGAGGTGGCACTTTTCAGAGCGTGGCATCAATAATAAACAAGCGCAAGCAGAGCCAGGGAGAGCCAGTGCCCCCACCTGAAACGCTGCCTTGGAGCTGCCGCTGCATGGGACCTTTATAATCCTATAAAGCCCTTTTATGCAACCTAGGCTGAGTGAGGTCCCGTAAGGCAACGGTGTCAGTCGGATGCTTTCTCAGCTCCTCACAAAGACCGAGCTGTTCCTTCCAAGGAAATTTTTCAGGAAGTGGGGGAGTGGTTTTTATTTTATACACACCTGATCAACCACTGTTACAACTAAACCACCAGCCAGCACTCTGTGCAATTGTATTATTTTGGGTTGAGGGGGCTGAGCATGAGATGAAGGTGTGTTTGTCCGCTAGGAACTTGGAGAGAGCCCAAACAGTTCATTGCACACAATCCAGGAAGCTTTAACTCTCTGGAAATTAACTCTGGCCTCTATGAGAGCAATAGGAATCTACAAAGTCAAGAGCCTTCTGTTTCACACTTTGACTTAATCTTCTGTGCGCCCTGCCCAACTTCTGCTGCAACTAGCACACTTGCACCATCCAGATCTCAGGAAGGCCCTGCTTGCTCAGTGCCATACCCACCTAGTTGAGAGGAACCTCTGCAGCATCACCAGCACTACTCTCCTTCCAGTTCCATCTGCCACTGGTCTGAAGGCAGGAAACCAGAAGGTTTATCATTTCCAGCTGTAAATAGCAAGACTTATCCATTCTGCACGTACGCTACCAGTGGCATCAGCTGCCTTGATTGCGAACTTCATGTCAGACATCGCTAATTGCTTTGCTTTCCTGGAGTCCAGCCTCCCAGTCACCCAGGCTTGGGACAGATCCCAAACAAAGCCCTCGCCATTGCACATCTCACCGATAGCTGCATAGCCAAGTTTTATCTATAGCACTGTGGAATTATTGCCCTTTCAGAGAGGCAATTCAAGATGAGCCCTGCTCTCATCTCATCTTGGAAGTCGAGAGTTTTTAGTGCCTCATCAGCTCACACTTTCATCAGTGTCCCTGTATTTTCCCTTGTTTAACTGGGGACTTTCCTGATGAGAATTTGAGGAGGATGAGACAAAAGCAAGGCGCCTGCATAGACCTGTGAGCGCGCTCTCATTTCTGACATGCTCAAAGCTTCCTTTGCATGTGCCACCAGAGACACGAGCCAAGGTGAGCTGCTTTCCTCCAAGAATATGCCTCTGTTGTACCTCCTGGAATGACAGGCCTGCTGAAATATTGCATTCCTGTGCTAGCGCTTCCTTCTACATTGGGAGATTTATCTCTGGTACATCTGTACAATGGCCAAATCGGTTCTATATTCACATGAATGTTTTTCCTGCAGCATTGCTACTCTTCCAACTCTTTTCCTTCTCTTCTTTCTTTTAATAATTGAAATAGATTCTGATAAGTTGACAGCTTGAAAACAGACTCTATAACTCAAGGAGTCAGACTGAATTATGTTGTATATCAGGCCTACATAATTTTTAGCATCCAACAACCCTCAGTTGCCGTCTCTCTCTCTCTCCCACCATCACACTCCCACACTGTGAAAAAGCTTTCCAAAACTGATTTATCGTGATCCCCCCCTCCCACAAAGGCTTATTGCTATTTGAAGTTTAAGATGCCAAAAGTCCAAGAAAATTCTCAGTTCCATGGTGAGGGATGAAGACTTGATATCTGGAGCAAAGGTTGAACATCGAAGAATCAACTGTCTCATTCTGCGCTGTGGCGTTTGGGTTTTTTAAGTGTTCACAGGTGCAAGTATCACTATTGTGCTCACGCTAACTCAACACCTTTGGAGGAAACCATCCGAAGAGCACTTACCAACCTCAGTTCTGCTCTCCCCACAGCTGTCAGAAGCACTGCTGGACCCTCAAATCTTTTGGGATTGGAGAAGGCTTCCTCCTCTTTGCTACTAAATAATTAGTGATCTATTTATTTTCTACCTCCCAGTCAACGCTCCGAGATGCATTGCTCAACCCAGCATTCAGGCATTCATGTCTACTGTTACCTTGCTTTGATCACAAAATCCAAAAGGCACACCTGCTAGTTCCAAAACTCTCAACCATTCTCTGAGCTACAAAGCCAAAGGTTTCCTATTTTGGCTAATGTATACACATGAAAAAACAAAACAAAATAAAACCCAAAGCAAACCTCATATGCCCTTAAGTTCTTACAAAAAAAAAATTACTCAATATGTTCTCCAAACTTCAGCAAGGACTTCTTGGCTTTCACGATATCTTGACTCTCAGCAAGCTAAAAAAAAAAAAACAACAGCTGCTTCTGGAAGTAAGAATTTGCTGTTGCAGGTCTGCAGCTCTTCCCTTTCCAACATCACTGTCCTGAATCCTAACTCACATCAACCACTCTGATCCCAAGTTGGTAAACTCTTTTTAGGCTTAGGTGTTACCACAGAGATAATTTATGCCCAAATTTCCCCAGGTTAGCCTTAGCTGAAGTTCACACAGCAGGTGAAGGACTTCTCCCTGGATGCTGAATGCAGCAGTCCAAGCAAATGAAATTTCCCCCAGGCCAGCTCTCCTGCAGTGAGAAGAGAGCTGGACCCCAACACCCTTATAAAGAAGTTGTCACATCAGTTCAGAAGGGATTTTTCAGTGAACGGAGCAAGACATGGATGGTTGTCTCCTAGACACAGGATGGTTGCTTGCATATAAATAAGCTTGCAATTTCCTGCCAAAACGTGCCCTCAACCTCTGTATAAATTACCAACAAAGCCTGACACATAGTATATGAGGGCAAAATTTAGCAACTGAAGGAAAAACACTTCAGTGAATGAGCAACAACATGACTCAGTTCAGACGCAGGGGGCTGGAGATGTTCTCGTTATGGTGCATTCCTGCGTAGGGCCTATGGGACCAAGGTGCCATGAGGAACAACTATTTTTGCACTGTGGCAACCAGAAGCACCACAAGCAAACACCTCAAGCTGCTGCAGCATTTCCCACCCATGCAAGGCGGAAGACCTGCAGGGGTTGTGGATTACAGCTAACGGTGCTCCACTGAAGAAAGGAAGCGTTGCCTTCCCTTCTGCCTCCCTTCCCCGCAGTCAGGAGGGCGTAAGCAATCACTGAGAAACCCCACAGCAGAGGAAGGAACCACACTTGGGTCTTTCAAGCCCTTAGCTGTGTGCCTGAACCACACGGCTAAACTATCTCTCCTCCTTCCCCCCTCTCCTTACAACAAACCTTATTCAGGAAGTTTCCAGTCTACTAGAGCAAAAGATTTTTATTTGACATAGACAGGTCAAGTGTTGCAGCATTAAGATTCACCAGCAGGGAAACGATACAAGGAGAGGGTAAATATCAGGACCAGTTCTACAAGTGCTTCCAATACGCCCTTGCGATTCCCGTGGCTTGTGCTGAACAGTTCCCAGCACCAAACCACCTTTAGAAAACACTGCTGGGTTTTCGAGGAGGGAGCACTTGGTTTTCACAACTCAATGACTATTAGCTGCCCTTGGCTGGGAGGTCCCAGGTAGCTCGGCCCAAAGAACTGCCAGCAACCTAATTCCGCTGGAACAACCCATTCTGTTCGTAAGTGAGCAGAGGTGGAGAAAGGAGGCTGGGAGCAGGGGGGCGGAGAAGAGGAGGGGAAGGTTGTTTCCTCTCCCCTTCATCCTCTCAAGAATGAAACAGCGATCAGCAAGATTTACGAAGGATTTTCAACCCAACTTAAAACCAGCCGGTGAACCGCGGTGCCAGTGGAATGCACGGGCCAGGCGGCAACAGGGGCTTTCACTCCTGATGAGTGAAAGCCCCTCCTGATCACAGCATTAGCTTCACCCTTGGCAGCCTGTGCCAGGAATTACCCCCCTGCCAGTGCCTCCCTCCCCGGCTGGACAGCTCCTGGACCCTCACCAGACCCCTGGCCCTGCAACCCACCACTGCTCATTTTCATTTATTTTTTTTTTTTTAGCTTAACATCATTTCTTTTGGCCTGAGTCCCACTAGACCGTAGGCAACATGTAGCTGCGAGTTTCGATGCAGGGAAGCAGTTGGGAAGCAAAGCGATGGGAGAAAATGAAGAAATAATCCCAGATAAGAAAACAAAAGGTTTGTTTTAACCCATTTAGCTCCACGTAATGTGGAGGGAGGAAAGATTTTGCAGATATTTTCCATGACAGGATGAATTAGTGAGAGATGTGCACATGCACAACATATCTATATGCCCTATAGCAACACATCCTTGCAGCAAAACTACCAGAACATAGGTGGGGTTTGTTGGATTGTTGTGGCTTTTTTTGTTTGGAGTTTTTTGTGAGTTAGGGTTTGGGTATTTTTTTCTTTCCCCTGTTTTTTGGGCAGTAGGTTTTTTTTTTTCACCCTGCTGAAAATCCTGTCGCCTCACGACCTCAGATCCTTGCAGCAGTAAAAATCAGCTCAGCTCCATGGGTTCACAGTAGCTCATTTTAATGGAGTAGTAGTTCGTTTAATTTAGGGTGGTGAGACACTAGCACAGGTTGCCCAAGGAGGCTGTGGATGCTCCATTCCTGGAGGTGTTCAAGACTAGGTTAGATGGGGCTTTGAGCAACCTGGTCTAGTGGGAGGGGTCTCTGCTCATGGCAGGGGCTTGGAACTAGATGATCTCCAAGGTCCCTTCCAACCCAAACCACTCTATGATTCCATGATCTAAAAGTGGGCCTAACAGCTCTCCATGACATAAAGGAAGGCACATTTCTAGATCACACTCATAGAAAATATACATAACCAACCCTCCCCATGCTTTGCTTTTGTATAGTTTCTGGTGGGATTGAGGACCAGGAGAAGACAACAGATGTAAATGGATCACACGAACAAACACAGCAAAAGAATTTATACCAGATTTTAAAGACAGCAGACCAAAGGAAACAGGCCAGGTGCTCAATGGCATGATTTTCTTGCAACAGAGTTGAGCCATATGCAGACTGTTACCTCTGCTCCCACTGTGAGACCCAAACTCCTCAGAGCCAGAAAGCCATCTGTGCTATAAACCTGCAGCAAGTTTTGTTTTTCCTCTTCCAAGAAAAAAAAAAAAAAATCCAAAGTTCATGGTCTTTCTCAGTAGCTTCCCTTATCTGGGGAGAGCTGCACATAGCAAAGGATATTTCGCATTTGAAATCTAAATAACGAGGACCAAAAAAACCCCATGGATGATTGTTTATTGTGCTTTTTACAGTGCTTCTGCTTTATATTTATTCCAGCAGGTTTACAAGGAAGGTGTTGGAAAGCATCGCTCCTGGGGTAAGGGCACTCCTTCACATGGGCAATTCAGTTCCCAAAACTACCTTCCATAAGTCCTTCTGGCTCTCTACAGCTCAGGCTACTGACCCAAAATTTAATAAAGTCCCACAGATCTACCCAAGGCTGAGGGCCCCACAAGGAGCACTTTGCCCAGGGCAATGCAAGGATCACACCTGTTGACTCAGGCCAAGAGCAGCATTTAAATAAATTAATAATAAATGCCAGATGCTCTGAGAATGGAGCCTTTTTTCCAAATAGTGCATCATTAAGCCATAAGGCTCATTACACAGAATCACAGAGTGGTAGGGATTGGAAGGGACCTCTGGGATCATCTAGTCCAACCCCCTTGCTAGAGTAGGATTCTAGAGTAGATCACACAGCAACATGTCCAGATGAGTTTTAAATGTCTCTAGAGACGGAGAGATTCCACAACCTCTCTGGTTAGGTTGTTCTAGTGCTCTGTTACCCTCACAGTAAATAAGTGTTTCCTCATTGCTATCAGATGTTGTGAAGACCAGAACTATGAATAGATTCCAAAGCTGGTTAGACAAATTTAGGAAAGGGTGGTTCACCTAGGTGAGTGATAAAACATAGAATCATTCTGGTTGGAAGAGACCTTCAAGAACATCAAGTCCAACTGTTAACCCAGCACTGCCAAGTCCACCAGTAAACCATGTCCTTAAACACCACATCTACACAGCTTTTTAAATCCCTCCAGGGAAGGGGACTCCACCACTGCCCTGGGTAGCCTTGGCCAGCCCTTGAGAATCCTTGCAGGGAAGAAATTTTTCCTAATATCTAATTTTAGCCGCCCTGGCACGACTTAGGGTTGTTGCCTCTTGTACTATTGCTTGTTCCCTGGGAGAAGAGACCAACTCTCAACTCTACAACTTCCTTTCAGGCAGTTATGGAGAGTGATAAGGTCTCCCCTGAGCCTCCTTTTCTCCAGGCTGAACAACCCCAGTTCCTTCATGCAAGCTTTGTCTCAGGAAGCCTCTAAACCACTGACTGCCAGGAGGGAGCAGGACATGCCAGGAGACACATCACTTGTCCCATTTCTCCTTTGCTTCCCCAGATGTCCATGCCTGGCTGCAGAAACCTTTGGTTCAACCTCGTATGGCCATTATGTTCTCAGCACCGAGAGAGGTGTCTGTAAGCTGCATTTCAGCACCTTGCTTCAGCTGCAGCACCGAACCCCACCTGCACTCCCCAACCCTCTGGATGACAGCAAGAACCAGCCCAGCAGCACTGAGCACGCACCAACCTGTTGCAACGCTGGGTTGATGGATTCAGACATCCAGAGCACCCCACTCTTTCCTCTGAGAGGCTAATCCCTGCCGCGCTCGCTTTCGGCAACCCCACCTCCGCGGTCCCAGCAGCAATCCTGCCGCATCCCCAGCGAACCTCCCACCCACAGCAGCCCTCAGTGCGCCGGGACGTGGGCATGCCTCGCACGGCTCCAGCGACAGCACGGCCAGCCATGTGTTAGTGTCAGTCTCTCCCACCCGCCCCTGCCAGGGAACGCATCTGACCTCGCCGTGAATCGCCCATTTGTCTCCCTAACACCTCAGCCAGCCCTTTTGTTCCATTGGGGAGATAAAGTCCCAACAGCTCCGTAGCACGCATCATGCTGGAGGACTTGGCCTATTCCTTTCCACCCTCCCTGGCCCATCTGTGGGATTAAATCCTTGCTGGCCCTCCCAAACACTGCCTGGTCTGTTCTCAGCAGATGCTGCAGCTACATAGCTGCCCTTGCCCAGACCACAGAAATTGGCAGCCAGGGAAGAAACTCCTCGTAGCCAACGCAGCAGCTTCCCTCGCTGGTGGAGATACCCCTGTGCATGCACGCGCCCAAGTTGCGCAGCAGCTAAAGGGAAAATGAAAGTTGTTCTCCAGACGACACAAATCTCAGAAGCTGGGAGCTCGAGCCTTTGAGGGAAGGACAGCGAATGCAAAGAGCTCCTCAAGTTCATTGGGACAGAGAAACAACGGAAGAATGAGCTTCTTCCTCCTTCCCCAGCCCCAGCTTTTATATGCAGGACCTGGAGATTGCAGCTAGAGGCAGAGACTGGTTTCTAATCAGCTTCTGGACAAATGATGACTTCTAGAAAAAAGCATGCAAATTCAGGCAGAAGAGGGTTTTCACCTCCCCCTCCCCTCAAAACATTTTACCCAGCCCCTATTATATATCGCACGGAGGTCAGCTCGTGGAGTATTTAGATGGTTGGGCGGTTTGACACCTCATCTGATCTATTTTGGGAGCAGTTTACGGCTCTGCAATTCCTCCCCTGCACAGCAGCGATAGCTTTTCCACTCTAATGTCATATTATCCTTGTGGCAGGTTTAAAAACTAAACAGGTGAAAAAACAAACTTTCTGGGTACTGGAGAGAGTAGGATGCATGAAAGAGACATTATGGTGATGGGATGGTAGAAGTTTATCCTTGTTGTGAGCCCCAACAGAGATGGTGGGAATGAACTGCGAACAGTTCATTAACTATAAGTTAAGTAAGGAACCATAAGCCTGGTTCCTTACTAAACTCAACAAGAGGGTTCTCAAAGACTCTTGCATAAAGGTCACCCCACGACAAAGGATGTCTCATGAATGTCTTTCTGAAGGAGTTTCGCAGTCCTGAGGCTTTACAAGCCTCCAATGAAGCTTCAACAGTCAGTTCTCCAGCTAAGCAAACTAGCTCTGGTCAAGGTTTCAAACTCATCAGATAAACCATAGACTCATAGAATTGTTTTGGTTGGAAGAGGCCTTTAAGATCATCGAGTTCAACCTTTACCTCAGCACTGACAGATCACCACTAAACCATGTCCCAGAGCACCACATCCACACATCTTATAAATCACTCCAGGGATGGGGACACCACCACTGCCCTGGATAGCCTGTTCCAGTGCTTTAGGATAAGCCAGCAGTGTAGGAGACTGTTCTTGCTGATATATCCTAGAACAGATTGCCGTGAAGCCAACCAACATCACAAATCTTACTGTCTCCTGCACCAGATGTAAAGGCACTGCATGGTCAAAGCTTCCCTCCTTGCCATCTGCTGAACAACTTTGCTCTTCGCCTGGATCTTCCCTCCAGCACCTCAAAACACTGCTCCTCCACACCATAATTCATTCCAGCAAGAGGAAGAGGGAAAGAATTCGAACATCTGCCACTGATCTCCTGATGTCCAATCACCACCATCAAGAAAGATACAGGTCCTCCACCATTATAGGAATAGTACAACCCTTCCTCAAAGGGAATCCATGCTCAGTTTTGTGGAAGCAAAGCAGATGCAGTAACAGCAATTAGTCACAGATGATGAATAAATTGATATTGATGGCCAAGATGTCTTGGCTGCTGGCAGGATCCTCTTACCTTTTGAAGGTGGTGGGACTACAGAATATGGACAAGGACCTCCACCACACCTACTTTTGCCAACACTTCAGGTCAGTACCTTCAGAATACTTGGTGACCTGAGCACATACATCTTTTTTACGATACCATACATAGAACAAAGAATCATATTAACCAAAACCCTACAGCCCTGAGAGAGCCAAAGCTTTATTCTACGAGTGCTGCTGAGAAGACAGGACCATGTATCACCCATCTTCAAAGCACTGCGTTTGTGCTCAGGAATTAAAAGGGAAATCCTTCATGCGTTGTATTGAAAAGGCACGTGGGGCACACTCAACCAACCAGTATTAAGGAAAGCATTTCCTTCCTGTATCGATCATCCATCCACCCAACTAAGTTGCATTAAAAAGGCAGGGGGGAGGACAACAAGCCAAGCGTTATACATAGCAAATTCTGATTAGATTATGAAACTAAGAAGATCTCAACAAGTGGACAGTGTGCATTTTACATAATTAGCTTGGTACTTATAAATGCCTCCCATAGTGCCAATGGCAGATTTTCACCACCTAAAATAGCCTAAAGCTGTTGGATTCAAGAACTCCTGCCATCCCAATTTAGATCAACTCAAACACAGAAACCACGAGGTGGTTTCGTTACACCAAGATTAAGAGTTGAATCGGCTCTTGTGTGCCTGGATGTTGGAAGGGGTAAAAGATTACTGAGGGCAAAGACATATTATGTCACACTGTACCTCGCCAGCCCAATCCTCACAGAATATGAAAGCTGCTGTTCTTTACAGCATTTTGACAGATTTCTAGTTGCTTTTGTGGGGGATAGAGCCTCATTTAAAGAGTGGATGTAAAGATGCAACATTGTGGGATGCCACAGCAGCATCTGCATTCATTTAGCAGAGAACTGCTCCCCAGCATCATGAGACATATGCTTCATGAAGCTGGGACAGCTTCACCTCAATTCCAAGAAGCAGCTCAGAGCAAGGCTTGAGTTACAACCACTGCCTATAAAATACGACCTCAGAAGTAGCAAACTGGGTAAGAAAGTCATTTGATTTGCAAGTTGTTCATGCTTGACAAGGAAGTCCCAACAGATCATAGAACAGATTGGATCGGAAGGGACCTCAAAGATCATCTTGTTCCAATCCCCCTGCCATGGGCAGGGACACCTCCCACTAGACCAGGTTGCTCAAGGCCCCATCCAACCTGGCCTTGAACACCTC